>JANHGO010005234.1:0-23418 GCA_024606505.1 Aquila spilogaster
CACTCCTCCCGCAGCAAATTCAGTCAAACTGACACTTCTTCCAATTAAATGCTGACTGGCAGGAAAGCCTCTGTCTAGTAGCCTTGTCATCCAGAAGAAATAAATCCAACTCAAAGAGCTGTGGCTTATCCAGTCTTTGAGAATCTCATCTAACCGTAAGAGCAATTGGTTTGTTTTGCTCCCGGTTGAAAAGCTCCCAGTCTGTCTTAAACACAGGGCCCTTTAAAACACCATGCAACTTGGGGGGGATAGGAGGACATGGTACCTTTTAATCTAGGAAGACTGTGCTTTGCTTTTAAAAATTGAAATTTTAAAGCTAGTTGTTTTGTCCAACTCTAGGTATCGAGCATAGTGGTTAATTTTTAGAGACATAATGAAATGACTCAGTTGACAAAGAATGATTTTCTATGCCATCCTCCCCTGAAAAAGTTCAGAGTCAAAACATTAAAGGTCATACAACGGGGTGGAAAAAAAGACTGTGTTTTTATCAGAAGTCCTTATGAATTATCTAAAAACTACACAAATACTGAAAATATTCATCCCTCATGCAAAAAGGCGGACATTTTTACCTCTTACGTTCTTCTTAAAGGCAAATCTGTACCATGGGATTCTTCTGCTTACGTGGAAGTAGCAGAAAAGTCTGTCAGAAAGTACCTTTCCTCTCCTGTATTTTTCAGTGGATCTCTGGCATCTTCCCCCACAAATTGACCCCAAATATAAACAGACACAAAATTAGAAAAGTTTAAGGTAATCTCTGCGGGTATGAGCAATGCACAAGCCAAACAAAACCAGGCAACACAATATGTCCTTCTTGCAGAAGAGCATCCACAATCAATGCCATATTATATTCACTGCATTTCTAGAAATTCATACATATCTACAATGCACAACTCGTTCCCGGGAAGCAATACTACATACCGTTTTTCTTGCTGGTCACCAACATTATCCAGCCAAAGAAGCATGATTCAGCTCAAGGTCCATGTATCATACACACATTACACAGTTTGCAAATATATTCTACTACACTAGAATGGGCTGATGACACAGAAAGAGGAATAGGGCAACTGTTCTTGCTTACTCTGTCTTCCAAGCAGCTATCCCAGTGTGGATTTGCTTCATAAAATATTAATCTGTAGAGAAGTAAGTCATGAAGCATAACTGTAACCCATACCAATTTTAAACACAGAGCAGCAATGAAGCATATAACTGTCTGGTGATTATCATGAGACATCAGAAGTACTTCCAAGTTAGCAAGCAGTGCAGTTGTTGCTGTAAGAACTTACTTGATCTTGGCTTCCATGGCTCTCCCCAAGCAGATGGATGTTCCACTTGACATTCCACCCACCTGATGGGGAAGCAGAACACAGGGGTGCCCAGGCTTCACTACACTCTCTGTTCGGTATAACAAACTGCATTCTCTAATGAGCAACCTCTCACAATAGAAGAGACTGCAATTAATGTGGACTCTTGGGAGCTTTCATGTTCCCAAGCAGCAGAACACAGACAAGTGGTGGTAAGCGAGTTCAGAAAGGCACACAAAATTCCCTGGTGCTGACTACAGTCAAGAGAGATAAAAACAGCCAATCTTTTTGAAAGCTTTGAATTTAAATTAAGAAGAAAATATCATATATTTAATGGAGGTGAGGGACCAAAGACGTAAGAAATATTAGAACAAAAGCTTCTTGCTTTAAAGAATATCATTCTATCCACCTATATTCTTTTAACTTTACTTTCACAAACAAGCTCAGATTTTGCAAGCAGACTTTCAGACTCCTCAAAATAAGAGTGCAGGTGCAAAACACAGGTGCTTAACTGGGAGTAGTGCAACTGTAATGGGATTAAGCTGAAGACCTTTAAGAAAAAAAGCTACATTTTTTCATTCCTTTATGTCTGATTGCATAAACCCTCTAAAGAATGCAGTAAAGGTCACCAAAATGCACAGGCCTTTCTTGATAGAAAAATGCCACTGTATATTTTTTAAAATCACACAAAAGAAGTGAGCGCTAAGTGCCAGAAACTGAGACCTTTAAAATTCCAACTCAGCATGATATTCTGATTTAAAATGGTGCGTGTATAGGTTGCAGCTACCTCTGTATCTCCCTTCATTTAAAGAAAAAAAGCAACAGTTTTATAATCTTATTAAAGGACAAAGTTGTAGATTCTTATCACTTCATTAAATTGCCAGTGCATGATCTTTAATTTCTTTGTTGCTGTTTCATAACCACTCATTAACATAAAAAGATAAGAATTCATCCAGCCAACCAGAGTGAGTTTCAGCCAGCAGAGGAGAGGGCAGCAGAGAGAAGTAATCCAAGCACTGGGAAAGATGCATCAGGTTCCTCAAAACATGGAGAGTTTTTTGTTTGCTTTTCATAAAGGGAGGGAGTCACGTTTTCAAACCTTTCTCTACAATAATGATGGCTATACTTAAGAGATCTGAGGTTCTGAGAGAAATCCATCATTATCGACACATAGGCTTTGAGGAAAAAGCAGCAACACATCCATCTTAAAGATTTTATCTATTTGAGCTACAGTGGGATTCTCCAAGGGCTACAACAGTAATATCCCTGTGGTCATGGGGACATGCTTCCATTGCCCATCACCACTCATGTTTGGGTCATGTTGGTTCCGAACAACTGCACATAAAGATGAAAGTAGTGTCACAAAATGGTACCCTTCCTTTAAACAACTCCTCCTTATCTATATGAAACTATTAGCAGCCCTCTATCCACTCTTTCATGGACCAAGGATGTAGCTGCATTAGAAAAGAGAAGATGCAGACACTAAATCAAGACTCCAAAGTGGAACTCGGTGTGAATATGTTTCTTTACACTATTTCTCAAGATGGGTGTTACTTCCTCTTAAAACGAACATTTCCTTATATAAAATGCTTTTCACTGGATTATTTTGCCTATTTACAAGCATATTCAGGAACACCAGTATGATTTCTTTTTGTATTTTTTATATAAAAATGTATTATTCTTTTCATACAACATAAACAATCACATGGATTTTGCAGGAAGATGAACAGTTTCCTTAAAGCCTCATTCCTTTCAAGTCTGAGTCCAGTCCTGGCAGCTTTTCTCTGTGGCAGTCATCCCCGCTTATGAAGCAGCTGTACTGCACTGGGCTAAGCCTCTTTCACAGTAATTGTTCTCAAGAGGAGATCTGGGCTAGACTTTTACCACAGATCCTCCCACTGGAGAACAGGTCATCCCACAAACAGTCCCACTTGCAGCAAACACAACGTACGTGAGAGGCTCTGTTTAAGAAGAATGCTTCACTCTTCCCAACCTTTAGAGGAAGAAGAGGGAGGCTAAATCTCAAAATATTCAGTAAAAACTTTCAAAAAAGGCAACCAATAGATTTTTAAAAAGACCTCAAAATCATCCCGACATGTCCTATATTTCTTGATCAACAGCTATTCCCATTCACCTTCTACTACCTGTGTGGTTTTTTTGTGGGAGTAGCACAAACAGGAAGAGTGGCAGCATCCAGGAGGTTTTAAGCTGAAAGACAGAAGACACTGAAATTGAGAGAATTAAGAGATTGAGTTGCTGCACACCTCAAGACTTTAAAAAGGGTCATTTTTTTTGAAGGGGAGTTGCTAATTAGCCAACTGTAACAGTACCAACTGGCCTTGTAAAAACAACTGACTACTTGCTAAAAGCAAAATTGGGAGCAATACTAGTTGAGTAATTTCTCAGTAAGTGGCTATTACAGACCAGTTTTTATCTTCTATACATGTTTAAACTTCATACATTGCCTACTCTAATAGACTGACTATATATCAGTAGGCCACAATTACTGCAACCACAGTATTTCTGTTGATTTCCATTTTGGCAAGGTAATCTACCTTGTTAAAAGTAAAATCTGATGCCTAATATGCAATCTGAGCACATTCCCTTTGCCAATCTCATTCTACTCAATATGTAGAAATGTTTATGCTAGACTAACATAACTAGAGGAGTCTCTTCAGGCAAATCAAACCACCATCTCCTACTCACTCTACTTTGACCTTAAAAGAAATTCCAGTATTCTACGGTCACATTTATTATTGCAAGTGTCTAAAAAATGATATTTTACTCTTGAAAATTAAGCCAAAGTTCTGATTTAAATTTAGTCAAAAGTGAGTTCTAAGGGAAATGTGGATTTTCAAATGAATGCCTTGATGAAGGAAATGAATAGCTATGTCACCTGTACTAAGGAAAGTGTTGCCTTTCTACTAAATAATGGAAATTTGGCAACTTGTTTTCAGATCTGTGAAACACTGCCTGTACCAACGCAGGGTCTTTATATATGGGATGACTCTTTATTCCAATCACCAAAACAGATTGGATTTTCCAGCTAGATTTTATCTCCAACAACCACAGTGGGCAACTCAGCATGAAAAGAAGAGATGCAAGTCAGCCACAAAGCCAAGCCCAGAGGGAAGGAATGGGAAAACAAAGCATGCCAATTAGTTCCCATGGGAAATGGTGCTAACATTCCTAAACCTGAGTGTTCCCTCTGATTTTCCAGTTAAGGGTGATGTGTCTTCCCATGCATAAACTGAAACAATCAACTTTCTGACAAAACTTGGATGTTGTAAAGATTTCCAGAAGGCAATGCAGAGTGAATCTTCAAACTAGCTGTAAAACTAACTGAAGAGGCAAACAGCTTCACCCTGTTGCTGCTCAGAAGCCAGGGAGGCTCTTTTTTTTGCTCAATGAACGTTCTTGAGGCTACACATTCTGACATATCAACGTATTCTGACTCCATGCTTTGTCATACACTTCTTCCAATTTTTAATCTAAAAGAACATTACTATGCAGGACTGAATCTTTAAATCCTCATTCATCAAAACCGCTGAAGACTTTAGTTAGGTTGCACCAGTGTGACAGAAAGACCTTGATCTACAGAATTCTACAGCCCCAGTGCCTAAGCCTGTAGTGAAACAGAATCAGAGGGACTCATGGCTTCTGTGTGCTGCAAGCAACCAGTCTCTCTGCTAAAATCTCATCGTGGAATTAGAATATAAATGGGTCAGGGCTTAAGAAGGAGACAACAAGGCCAAAACACAGTACCTCGTTAAACATGAGGAGAAGTCATCCCTTTCATCATCTCCAGATCCCATTGCAACTTACTAACAATGAAAGAAAGGTTCAGAGAATTACTTAGAAGCAAACTAGCTTGATAATCCCCATCATTTCAAAATAGTTAAATAATCTAGAGTATCTACTGCTGACCACCCGCTCTCTTCAATGGTCACTTTTCTTCTTCTTACTCAGGAAAAAAGAAATATGCTGAGCTTCAATACAACTGAAGGAGCAATCCATGTCTAGCATGGGTTTGCCACAAGACTGGCTCACCCACATAAGGGGCGGCCATCTCTCCAAGAGGTAGCCAGTACTTGGCCTTCCTCAAGACAGAGCCTCAGGCAAAAAAAAAAACCCACATATTAATCAACACCTTTATCTTAACAGCAATGATCTCCTATCCAGTGGCTGCCTCAACAGGATGTGGGGAAGGTAACCAAGAAAGTAAATCTGCTGCCTGCAGGCTTAAGTTCTCTGCAGTGATTACACCATCATCAGTTAGAAAATAAAAATAGGGAGCACTGCTTAAGGAAATGTTTAAAGATACTTAGCTGCAATACTGGGTCTGCGAGCTGTAACATAGAAGGCATTTCTAATAGGAGTTATGCACTGGGCAGAAGCATCTGAAGTATTAATGCAGCCATTACTGGATGTCTCAGTTTTACCTGCACCAGGAAAATCTAAGCTGGCCTAAATTTAGCATCAAATATTTGTTATCTCCAAGTTAATCTTTGTGCGACAGGGTGAGGTCTTCCCCAAGCCAAGTGCTACAGGCAGACTCAGTAAGCCTAGACAAGAACCTGAGTTCTATACTCATTGCAGAAGGAAACTTTCATTCACTAAGCATCAAACTGACGAAATAATAATATTCTTATCCCTTTTCCCAGATGAATGTTTTAAGTACAAGCAATTTCAGCAGCTCAGCAGAGCTCTGCCAATGCCTCCTGCTGAACCCATTCTACTTTGAAGTGCATAATTCAATATTCAGGTCAGAAAGGAAGAGCGAGTATGAGGGGATGAGAGAGACCTGGGTTCCTGTCCCCGCTCCAATGAATGTTTAATTATTTTATATTAAAAATTCATTTGGAGAAGGGCTAGAATCCAGGCAGTCTAACAGCTTTACCTACATAAAGATCCATGACCAAGTGCCACCAGAAGTAGGAGCACAGCCCTACTGTCCTTTGGGTGAGCACCACACCTCACACAAACAGCAACCGCTGTTGCTCCTCCCCTGCTTGTAACTGAGAAGGCACCTAACTCAAAAAGAGAATAAAGCGGTTTAGCATCTTGCCCTGCAACAGAAGAAGGACTGCCAACTTAAAAGAGATACTTTTGACTCTTCCTTGTTGAAGCCAGCCCACGTTGCTCCCTATCTGGGATGTTGGCTTTTTCAAATCCCACTCCTGGGGCTCCTTTCTCCTGGCACTGCACCAGCAACATCATTATCTGCATCCCGTAGGCTAAGGTATCTGGAAACCTGATCCTGCTGTATTTATGGTCTTTTGTGTATCTACTCCGTCAAGAATGTTCTCCAGTTACTTTGGTGTTACTTTTATTGTGATTCGTGTTACAAATGACAGCCAACCCACCACAGCTTCATCCTGAGCATCAAGTACTGCAGGCTACTATCCACTATTCCCAGTCAGCTGGAAAAAGTCAAGAGAGTGCAGGGACTCAGATCCTTAAATAGTCTGAAGAGCCAGCAAGTATACAGAAGAAAATTGAGCTATTCAGAGGTATTTCAAAAGCAGAAGAAAAAGACTCAGCAATTATCTGTAGCAGATGACACACAAGCATCCAGCCAGCAAGGGGCAAGGCAACAGGAGGAAAAGAAAGGGAAAGGGGAAGGGGGACCCTAGCACAACTACTGCTGTCTCTGGGGGTAAAGAGTCTGCCCTAGGGATGGCCACCTTGCACCCAGTGCTGGGTTATGGCTCATAAAAGCCACGTGCATGCAGCTGTGGCCATCTCATCCACAAACACCTGTCTGTCTGCACATGAACAGAACTAAAACTTTTTCAAAACAAGCTGCTGGGTTTTTCTGTTTTTGTTTTTTTAAAATCATTTGTTCAGTTACTGACACCAGCGTTGCCTTCAGCAAAAGCAGCACGCAAAGGACGACTTTCCAGACAGCTTTCCCTATGTGAGTAAACAGGAGAGGCATTTCCATTACTTTCTAGAAGGAGATGAGCTCCTACTGAATACCTGATTCAAACTCTAAGCAATTTTCACCAATCACCTGAAAGTTAAATAATTATCCTGTTTAAAGAAACCTAGCAATTATATTTCCACCCCCCCCCCCCCCCAAAGCAACTACTGCTGTTGTGACAATATTCATCTTGTCCATGATGACTATTATCTGCTGTATAAATATTGATGATCTGAGTAATTGCTGTTCTGTACATATGCTTCTCACAGATATAAATTTCTCTGCCTGAAGTAGGCTGCTGACAAAGTGTTTTCCTCCTTTTGCATGGCAATGAAACATTACTGAAGGTGCCACTGAGAGTTGTTAGACCTGGGGAAAAAAAAGAAAGAAAAGAAAAAAAAGCAGTAAGTATCAACAGCCTTTAAAGCAGAGGCAACAACACTGGTCCGGAACACAGTTCTTATGAGGAACAGCTGAGGGAACTGGGATTGCTCAGTCTGGAGAAGAGAAGGCTCAGAGGAGACCTTATTGCTCTCTACAATGACCTGAAAGGAGGTTGTAGCAAGGGAGGAGTTGGCCTCTTCTCCCATGTAACAGCAACAGAATGAGAGGGAATGGCTTTAAGTTCTAACAGGGGAGGTTCAGGTTGAAAGAAAATGTCTTCTCAGAAAGTGGTGAGGTACTGGCACAGGCTGGCCAGGAAAGTGGTGGAGTCATCATCCCTGGAGGTATCCAAGAAACATGCAGATGTGGCACTGAAGGACACAGTTAGTGGGCATGGTTGATAGCTGGACTAGATGATCTTAGTGGTCTTTTCAATCTTAAGGATTCTACAATTCTGTGAAATGGTGTTTGCCTGGATTGCTAAAACTGAATAGTCCCAGAGAGTAACAAGTTAGCTACAGCGGCATTCAGGCAGCTTAAGCTCAGCTCAGGCTGTGCCAACATGAGACACTGCTCAAAGGGAAAGAGTTGTGCTGGCCTCCAGACTGACTGCTTACTGGGAACCAGTGCTAAGCAGGGCATGGATGCTTATAAATGTGTTGTGTATGACACGTATGCTGTACCCAGCCTGCGGCTCGCTGATGATGGCACTATTTTTTCTCAGTTAAGAGAGAACAAGTTAGTCGTGCACTGGATGATGAATGCCAGGCTGAACGCTGTGCTGGGGCAAACAGAGTTACCAATGCCACCTCCGAACCCATGTCTGCAGATGGCATCGCATCAGATGATTCCAAATTGCTCCTGAGGAATTGAACCCCTCTCCAAGAATATCGCAGGCATGCAACGTACTGGGTCAAAATGTTCTTGCTGGGTAAGTGCATTTGCCGAGCAGAGGTTGTGCCCAGTCAGGGAGTGCTGCATCTTCCCACAGCCAGCCAAAAACAGACACTGCACTGCATGTGCTGCATGATCGGCTCACCCTGCCTCATGGCCTGGCGGTGCAAAGGCCTGGTTGGTTTAGATGGGGCTGCAGCCCAGCCCTCCACAGGCACAAAGCCTCACACCTCAGGACTTGAGTTTTGCCCCTGGACTTCAAAGAGCCAGCAGCATCGGGGGATTAAGGCTTTTCTTAGTGGGCACTGACTTTCTAGGATATAAAATTCAGAGCCTGAACCTTAACAGAATTACTCTTCTGGAATTACTGTTCAAGAGATGGAGATTCAGGCAAGGTTCACACCAAGTTTCCTTGTAGCACTACTCCACCCATCCTTTGCACAGTATCTGGAAACTAACACTGGACAAAGATGCTTAAAAAATAAGAGTTCTTTTCTAACTTACACCTGCTATAGAAATTTAGGACCGTGAGCTGGAGGTTAGGGAGGGCGCAGCAGGCTGCAGAAAGCAACCGGAGAAAAAACATTGGGCTCCCTACAGGAGCTGAAGACCAGGAAAGGAACAAGAGGAAACAGGGTGGATGGGGACGGGGAAAAGCAGGAAGCCAGGGCGAACTCAGATAACGTGTGAGCAGAGCTTGGAGTGCCTGGAGGTGGAGAGGGAGGAACTGGATGTTTGTTACGAGCCAAAGAAATAGTCTGGAAGTCTTACTTTCTTTGTTGCCCTGTTCAAAAATTACATAATAAGCCATTATACATAATCATAGCTGCCACTTATTTATATATACATATATTACGTGCAGATGAACAGACTCAATTCAAATATTTACTAACACCAACACAACTTATCTTCTCCCTGTGACACTGAGTGTTAAGCTGTGCAATTGCTCAACGCAATAATTCCCCTTCTCCTTTCTGCATCTTCTTTGATCCCCTTTCCTCCGTAATTTAAACAGTGCTACGGGGATTAATGTGTTACAATCTTTAATGACAACTGCTGTACATCTTGAAGGGAAGTTGCTTCCAGCAGGAAATTAAGGGTTGAACTCCTACCAGTAACCCTGGGCATGCTTAACTAATGCTAAGCCACATAACATAACCTAATTAGTACAACAGGTCCTTGAAAAGAAATCCACATGACCTCACTGTCAGTTCTTATACTGAGTCATTTTGGAAACCAGTTGAAACAAAGCCTTGCATAATTCCCTATCAACAGTGCACTGCGCTGACTGAATAGACCAGGTCCTAGCTAGAGCAACCAGGTAGCCTCCACCCACTCTGCTCTATTTTCCCCCTTCTGTTTTTACAGGGCACAACCTGGTGGCTTCCAGCAAATATTCAGCCCTACCTAAGCGCCTTCCTAAAGTTACATTTCCCAGGCCTGCTTTGCCTGAGCACAGATCAGCATCGCATAACCTACATGCACACAGAATGCTCTACTGCTAACGTAAATTATTTTGCATGCAAACACAAAAAGTAGGCAGTCCAAGCAATTGTCCCATTCACAAGCACAAGCACTCCGTACTCACAAGTTTTTACACGTATATTGTTTGAATGCAATGTGCCCACAACATTGAAAGTCCTGTCAGAACACCTTTAAAAACATGATTCAAATCTTAAGTGCTCGCTTTTCTGAGTCACTAAGAAGTGAAATCAAATTTCCATCAAATAATGCTCTATCTCCTAGGTAGGTATTAATCCCGGGTTTTGTTCCAAAATCTCCATGACTTAATTTTGCTATGTATGACTATCGCTGTCCAACATACCTTTTCCAGCTGATATGGAAGGTGAAGAAATACAACCTCAGAACACCACAGCCGCATCGCCAAGTGTCCTTAGAGAGGATGCAGTCATACTTGCAAAACTGCAGCTTTACCAACCCACTGTGTTTTCATCAAGTGAGCAGCTAATTTCATCACATCTGCACCAAAATTGCTATGTCCACAAAAAGAAATGCTTTGCTGGGTTCATATCCTGAAAAAGTATCCCTCGTGGAGATGTGAAAATGCAATTTCACTGTAAAAATAAATGCAGCGGAGTTAATCATTTCTTGTACTTGCCACATGGCCATCTATTTTCATTGCTTCCAAACATCAACTGCACTCTCAGAGCTTACAAAGCTAACAATGTGTGAGCTGCAAGACTCGGCTTCTCTGGCTCTGGGAGGTGCAGGACGCCTCTGGCCTCTTCCTGTGCTACAACCAAACTATTCTGCGCCAGCTTTTCACAGGAAGGTAATGTGCAAGAAGAGATTTTGTCAGTACCTGGAGTTCTGTGCTTTATAAGCTAGAAAATGTAGCCAAAAGACTGATGGAAGATGTATGCGCACTATCCTAATCAAATTTATTTACGTGATGCACTCCTGAAACAAACTACCAGGTACTAAATATATCACCCGATAATTCAAAGAAACCTAATAAGCAGTTTAAGATACAAAGCAATCTCCTGAAATTGCTAGTACTCCTACAAAGCAGTTTCTTCCAGTTACTCTTTGGTTGCAAAAAGTGCCAGCAATCTTACAACAGAAACTGACGAAAAGGGGAAATTCACAAAACAAGTCATATAATACAGTTCACAAGCACTTGTTTACTTATGTGTTTAACAGTTTCCTTTTACAAGGCACTATAGAACTGCAGCTTGTATTTCTTTCTGCTTATTATTTCCACAGCCCTCAAGTAGCGTACAAGGTTTTCTTCTTCAGCTAGTGCCTAGAAGACTCCCAGTTTTCACTTCAAGAATATTCATTCAAGATCCAGAGATCAGATGTTGAGAGAGAGGATGCACTAAAGGAGTAAAACAAACAGAAACCCAAACTAATGCTTACCTGTTCTTCCCAGCCTCTTATTTATTTATTTTGCTTCTCAGTGGCAAGAATAAAAAATAAAATGTTAATAATGTTATAGAGGCAGTTACTTAACGCACAATCTGCCAACAGCTTTGCTTTTAAAAGTACCTTTAAGGGTTTTTTTTTCCTCGTGGAAGAGATGTACTTAATACAGAAGCTCAGCATTTCTGTCACGTTTGACACTACTGAAGCATTCAAAGGTGGTTTCACCCACCTAGATGCTTGCATACATTTCTCTGCATCCTCTCCACTGCGTGAGCAAGCCGTGCAGAAATAAAACAGGATCTGCTTGTTACTGTGCAGGATTGGATCTGTGCAAGGGGGAAGCCACTGCATCTCAAGAGCATGGAGCATGTCACACCAGTGACTTCAGCCCCTGCGAGAGAGGCGTTGGCTTCTGCTCAGGGCTGTGCATCGCAAATGAAACAGATGAGAGAAGCTCCTGAATTGTGACACGGGGACAGCAAAGCATCAGGCAAGCCACTCCAAGGTGCACAGGACACAGACTGAGCTATGAGCTGCTCCCATCTCTGGTACTAACTAATAGAACAAAAAGTCAGTGAATTAACAGAAAAAAAAAACACTGGGCACTGGCTGTGCAAGACTCTAGACTAGTTTTAAATCAACTGTAAACATTCTGCAGTTAGAAAAGTGTATGGGCAAGAAAGTGGAGAACCAAGCCCACATTTACATACCACCAGAACACAAAGCAGAATAACCTGCAAAGCTACTACAAGTTGCTACTAACACCATTTCTTCACAGAAATAACTTTTCCTAAATCACTGATTTTTCACTGGCATTTTTTGGGTAAGCCAAAAACAGTCATTTATTTTAGTCTCCCCTCCATACATGTGTGAGTGCACACACACATGTTTTTCTTCAACCTTTCACATTTCTCATTTTGCCACTAAGAGAAACAGAAGAAACAGGGTGGGAAGAAAGCAGACGAGGGCTCTTTTCACATTTTGCTGTTAAACGAAAGCATAGATGAAGTACATTTTGGTGCAAGTTTTCTGGCTTGGAAAAGGTCATTTTACATTTGAAGTAATTCAGTCAGCTGAACATGTGACAAATACAGAGAACAAACAGCGCTGAAGCACAGGGCTTGGCCCTTTGATTTCATCTGTAAAAATAAGAGTATTCCTATACAAAGGCAGCTACTCATCAGTTCTGAATGGATGTTTAAAGGGTAAGAGAAGTAGGTCCCTCTGCACCTTGCCTGCCCTGCAGTACTTCACTGATTAGCAGTGACACGAGCACTCAGGAGCAGCCAAGCCTCTCGGAAGACAAGTTACCCCAATGCAACAGCTGCCTTTGTTTCCATTTGACAGCACGACACAACTACCATTTTCCAGCTTCACTACCACTTTGGAAGACAGTAAATGAGAATACAAATGAATGTCTGAACAGCAGAACTCATGAATTACACACACATACAAAAATCCCTTTGGTTTGATCCCAGTTGTCCACAGATCTCTAATGAGAACCATGAACATAGTCTACCGATCGTCTCATCAGTGATGCAAATAACTATACTGGCCTCTCATCGAGTGTCTCCCAGGCTTACACATCATGCCTGCACAGCCCCATGTGCAGGAGCTGCCCCATCACTCAGAACCAGCCCTGCGTGATAATACTGCGAACCTTGTGCTCAGCTCCAGCTGGCAGCAATATGGCCTCATATTTGAGCCCAAGCCATCCCCCAGCTATCATAACACCTCATGAGCACCTCCCAAGCTTGTCTGTCCCCAGCTGAGGAAGGAGCTGCTGAATATGGAGAAGAGCGGGCGTGAGGGCTACAACTAGACAAGCAATGTGCAGCTGCAGTCACTGATGTTAACAAACCTGCCACGGTGGAACAAAGAAAACAGGCTCGCAAGCACCAGCAAACAGCACAACTCCAGTTCATTTCTATACAATATTGCTAAGAATAAAGGCTTGAGGAATTTAAATATTCTAAACAGCAAGAGGAATGGCTCAGCACCGCGTCCTGCTGCCACAAGCCTTTCCCAGCACAGCAGCAGCAGCTCCCCACTTAGCCAAGTTGTTGGACATCGAACGCCACTATCAGCAAGTTTTTCCCATCTAAGCAGCAAGTGTTTGTATAACAGAAATCCCCCTATCAGCATTGCCAGCTGTGCCTGACATACAGCCACCACACGCAAGCACACCACAAGATCTTAACATCCACATGACTGCTTCGTGCCTGTGCTGACACCGGTGTTGAGAATGTCAGCTACCTTGCTCCTCGGTATGCCGCTCTCCCTAATTACCTCAAAGCAACTTGCACTAGGGTGGGAAATGCAGACAGAGAAATTCATCTCTAAACCTCACCACGTGGATCACAGCTGCTGCCACGGGAAGATAAGCAAGGGAAAGGGGGAGCTTGCCACTGCTAAAGCGGACTCGGAACATCCTTTCAGGGGACAGAGGGAGGCAGAGGGCATAGAGCTTGAAAACCAGCATGCCAGGGCACTCAGGCTGAACACCTCCACCCCAAATTAATCACTTCTAGAAAGAGTCCACCCAACACCTGAGCACACCCCTTACACAACTTGAGCTGCAGCTGATGGGAGGGCTGCTGAAATGCCAAGTCTTGGCAAGACCGGGGCTTAAGAGTCCATGCTCCTGGACAGGACCTTCTAGAAAGGTGCCTCATTCTCTCAGCTTTTGACTTTTGAGAAAGCAGGAGGGGACAGGAGGAAGAAATGCTGATGCTTCCTCCTCTTAATTAAATTACCTACATGTGTACTTTCTCAAAATAAGTGCAATTAGGGCAAATTAGGGTTTAAGAAACTCAGCAGAGTTTTCAATCCCAGAGGAAAGAAGGGCTAGGGAAAACTAGTACCAAGCAACCTGTGTTTTTGTTAAAGCCTAAAGAAAATCAAAATTGGACGAAGAATGTTTTGGTCCAATTCTAGATGAAGCATACTCCAGCAAAACTCCTGCCCATGAGAAAACTTCACACAGCATACAAACAACTGGGTTGCGTTTTCAAGCCAGCAGAAGTTAGCTATCTAGTGTCTCCAGTAACATCTGCTATGCCTAAAACTGTGATCTGTGCTTCTCACAGGTTGAGACAGGGGCTTCACCAGCTGGGACGTTATTGCACCAGGGAAGAGGCAAGGCAGTGCCCGTGCCAGTGGCTGGCATGCAGCATGGAGGAAATTAGGACCACATCACCCATCCCCGAAGCCAAGTGGTTCCAGCATCCTGCTCCTATCAGCAGACGTGCAAGGTGCACAGGGGAAATGCAAGCCCACCACCTGGGTGCCACATGCAGGCCTGAGCATCTCACCACCACAGGTAAAGTAGGAGCTGCTTGAGATAGCCTCCTTTTTCAGATCTGACTGTCTAGACACAGCACGCTGCCATGTAACGCAACTGAAGACTGAGAGCACCAGAGTGAAGAAAATAGACTAGTCCAGGCTTTTTGCTTCTTTTTTTCCCCTTTTCTTTTTGGTTTGAACAATATATTACAGTCTACATCAACAACTTCACAGAGAAGGAAAAAAAAAAAAAGCTTGATCTGCCATACACCTTAGAAGCTGGCTGCTGAAAAAAATCCAGAATGCAATTAAAACATGGATTCCTTTTAAGTTTCACTTCCCTCTGCAATTTTATAATCGTCTCATCCATCAATTCTGAAAGAATATTAATACTGGCATCAGCTGGCTCTCCACCTCTTCTGCTGAGCCAGCTCTCCCAAAGTCCTGTCCGTGCCTTTCAGCATCCAACCAACCACAGACGCTCTGAGGAAGAGGAGCGGGGGAGACAGAACTGGAGGTGGAGGGAGGCCAGCAAGGCACATCCAGCACAGGGCCACACCACAGGGCAGTGATGTATGTCCCCATGGAGCTGTGATGACTTGCAGTGCCCAAATTTGCCCTCAGAAGAAAAACATACACAAATTATTACAGAACAAGACTGCAGCAGAGATCACCTGAAGCCAACACGTGACCCTTACTCACACTCAGCTGGACCACACATGCTCATGGATGCCTTCCAGGCTGGAGGTGGCCAGGTCAGTGATGTGCAACCTTCTTCCAATACACAGAACAATTTCCATCCCCCTCTGAAAGCAGTGTAGATCTTTATTTTGACACAAGCCATTTTTTTCCCCATTACCTTTCCCAAACTCTTTAGACAACATCCTTGGCTCCCAAGAACCTGCAGATCAGAGCCAAAAAGCAGTGCTATGCTCCTCTGAGTACCTTTTTCTTTTTCAAATAGGTAAAGTTCAGTTCCAAAATACTTGGACTTGTTCACACATAGTGATAGTGCCGGGAGAAATAGTTGATGCCAGTTTTTAGTATCTGGCTTATTAATTAATTAGTAGAGACGTACAATCTGTCGAGTCATCCAAAGCTTTTAAAGACGCTCTGTTCTGTCATTCTTTTATTATTCTAATTTGACATGTTTCTTATCTGTCACGACCATGATTAATATCACAAATTCCCAAGAACACAAGTCTGAGTTTAAAACCATTCTCATCTCATTTTCTATCACTGCGGGTCAGGCTGCCCATTCCAAGACCAGTCTCTGTTGGCACCTGTTATTTTCTTTGCTGGTATCCACTTTTCATCATCTATTTTAATGAAACAAAAAAGCTCCAAGAGGGTAAAAAAAGCCAACTGTTACACTCATTTCAGCATAATCAGAATTTGTGCTTTTTCCTTTCTTAATGCAGCGTGAGATTTATACCAACCTTCCTTCCCCTTCTCTCCCCTGAACAAAGCTCTAGGAAGACATTCACCGTAAATTGGTCAGAATAATTTAAATACAGGCCAAAAAGCATCTAATTGCTGGATCAAGCTACATGTTATCTCCAGAAAGTGACTGAGATGCACCAATTTGCTCTTCCATTGAAGTGCAGCCTCTAGAACCTGCATCCACATACCCCCAGAAAACCAAAAAGATTCTAAGTGGCCAGTCTTCCTCATTCTTCTATGAACTGAAGTAATTTAAGCCTCACATTCAGATCCATTAAACAGGATATTTACCCAGGCTTAACAGCGGAATAAGCTAGGTGGGATCAAGTGAGACTACACACAAAGAAACACTGAGAAACAGGCAGAGCACAGCATGTTCTTTAGATAGAAAGCTGATTCACAGAGTTGGCCTAAAGCAGCCATTTACCCCATTGCCTGATCTCAGAGGAGGTCCATAGCAAAAGCTTTAGACTAAAAGCAAGGAAGATGAATCCCCCCAAAATGCTTAATTGAAGGTTTTGGACTAACCTTTATCTACAGTTTGAAAATGCAGGAATTCTAGATCTAAATTTCAATCAAGATGGCACACAGCCCAACTATGGTATCTATAACTGGGACCTCTGAAAAATTATAGGTGGCACTGGCAGCACCAATGGAAGCGCATGGGCTACAGCTGTGGCACCAGCAAGCCAGGGGCGAGACAGGAGGCAGGCGTTGTAGATGGATAGGACCAAAAGGGAGGGAGGGGGTGAAAACCCAGGCAGGAGGAACACAGACAAATCAGAGAGAAGTTGGGAAGCAGCAGCACCCTGCCTAGCCCATCCTGAAACGGGACCCAGGACAGCAAGCTTCCCCAGCACAGCATATGAGCTGCCGAGCACGTCACCCCATTCTAGCAACTAGTACCATCCACAGCCAACTGGTGCGAGCTGCTACCTCATGGATTAGAAATTAATGCTGCAGCCCAAAGGTCTAAGCCCTGCAGATGACCCGGGTCACTGCAGATTCATGTGACAGGTCTATTTTTGTTTTTATTTATCTCCCCCATTTCCCTTTGCCCAGCTAGAAAATTACATAAAAACTCAGATGCATTACATTCTTAATAGAAGGTCTGTAATCTTGAGCACTCTGAAATTGAGGTACCACAATGAGAAATGTGCCTCTACAACCTTCACCCAGCTCGGAAAACACATCTTCACTGATGCTATCCCTAATTCTAAACCAGCAAATCAGCTGCTGTCAGAAAAAAAGACAGGGGCTGTGCGATAAAAGTGATGGCGGTCCCTCAGACCCTGCCCCAGTCAGTGGAAGTGAGGAATATCAGTGAACAAGGCATGGCAAGAAGAGAGACAACTTTACTTGCAAAGTTGGACGCACCGCCTCGCAGGCAGGACTTGCCTTTCTCTCACATTTAGTCTTTGCAAGATGCTCAGCAAGTCAGTAAAAGCAGTTTTTCCCTTCTCTCCACAAATCCAGTGCATCTAAGGCTGCCCTGCAAGAGTGCCAAGACTTCCAGCTCCAGTCAGCTGTCCCGGTGTTTCCAGCAGATGAACTGCTACATCATGGCAGGCACTCAGGGGTGACTGAAAAACAAGAACATCCCTCAGCATCATTTTTAGGCAGCCAAAAATTGAAGAAGTCTCAATCATTTGAGCTTTGCTTGCTCTTTGCCTTCATTCCTGAAACTGGATGCAGTGCCAGCATCTGAGATGTTGCAAGAGTAAGAGCTTCCCCGCCTCCGAAGCCCCCGGGAAGGAACTAACAGCACTGCTCAGCTCACGGTTTGGGTGGGGTGTAGAACAAATATGTGGAGATGCATGCAGAAAGTAAATGGGGGAGAGAAAATGAATTATGCAGTAATTACCTATCCACTAAAAGAGGGACTCTGTGAAAGGGAAAAAATGATGCAATTATAGAATTAAAGATTGTATCATAATGCAGATGCGAAGGGGAGCCATGTAATGTTAGTTCTGGCACTTCCTTGCTTTTGTCCACTGGATTTTGTAACCTCATTGTTCTCCTAATGTCATTATTTTGTAAGTAATTTGAATGCAACATAATTATGAGCTCGTATGTTTATATCTTTTCATCATTAGTAACACGTGGAACAACCAGCAGACTGCTCCCAGCGTGACTGATGCCTCCAGCAGATGGCTACGAATGATTCTTTTTCTTCCAACGCTATCAGAGGTAAAGAGCAGGGAGGAGAGAGGGAGATTTTATATTTTAACTTCAATTTCATGCACAAACATTTGGGGATTTTGGGGTTGCTTCAGATGAGGAAACCAAGACTGATATCAATCAGTTGCTCTGAAATGAATCGTAACAGATCAGATTTGAAAAGCAGAAGCACAGAGCAGCTGATGTGTTTTGCCCAAGGTCAAGATGAAAACTCCCGAGGCCTGGATCCCAAATAACCCAGCTGACAGCTCCAAGCCTCTGAACCCCTCCCACACCAAAACTTGCTTAAGCGTAATTACCGCTGTTAACTGCAGGTCAGGGAAGAAGACGATCACCTCTAGGCTGTGTTTGCTGGTGAATGCAGCCAAAGAACAACTTCTAAGAGAGTGTCATAGAAAACACAGCTGCAAGCAAACATTATGGTTGTACGTGCTCATCCTGGACGATAAGTCTTACATTGTTTGTTGCTGGTTTGGTTTTTTGTAGGTTTTTTTGTTGTTGTTGTTGTTTTTTTTTAAGTAAATTACCCTGTGCACCTCGGACTTCAGGCTGCTTGCCAACACATTTCTCAGAGTCGGATGAGTCTGGCTCACCCTGCTTCATGAGGGAAAGCAGCTGCAATAGCAACAACCTGACTTGCTTTATTTGCAGATGATATTAGCTGACGAGAGGCAGCGTGTCTGATGGCACACTCACTGTATAGGCTTTGTGCTTTTAAAAAAAAAACTCTGTTTGTCTTTGTATGCTCCCATATGAAAACATCCCCCTCCTTCTTTCTTTCTAGTATTTTTACCTTGTCTAGCAGGTGCTGGCAGCAACTGTCACAAGCTTTGCATGTTGCTGTTCCTAACAAAGAAAGCTTCGCTGCCATCCTTCCTTGCCCTCAGAGCCTAGGTAACCTGGAGCTACCAGGTCCCCAGGTTCAGATAGCGCCTGCAGCATCCCTCCTGGCATAAAACCTAATGGAGAAAGCACCAGCCCATCACTAATCGTGTACAGCTAACTTGAAACAGCCAGTGCTGGTTAACACAAGCAGGCAGGATGTGGCAGCAGCAATGCTTCATCCAGGGCTCCTGTCCCAGGGCTTCTCACACAGAAGCTCTAAGGCCAGCACCCTCAGAGGAGGGACCTGCACACATCTGCTGCGAGCCCCAGGGCTTGTTGTCATCTGTCACAGGTGTTTGCTGTGTCACCTCACTAGCCACTGCTGTGCTGGGGGAAGGACAGAAAGACCTGCAGCTCTCCTGCACAGTCCAGTGCTCCGCGCCCCCTGTAGCCCCCAACGGGGTTCCAGCTACACAGCTTCTCCCTCCACCTCACTTTGACAGCTTCTTCTAATCTTAGTGGCACAGCACACCGTCTGGAAGGCTGTTAGAGATCCAGCTCAGCCCTCTATGGTGATGCTTACAGTTCTGACATCAAAGATGGACGCTGGAAGTCTCTGAAGGGCCACTCTGACGATGGGTATGAAACAGGCCACACTGTCAGCAGGAGGGGGCTGCAAGGGAATTAAGACTGTATTCATTCACTGAAGCTATTCTGGGAGAAACACACGGCACTGAGTGTTGTCTTCAGGACAATCAAATCACCACTGAACTCAACAGAGGTGACGCCCGTGAGCACCCAGATAATTGCAATGCTACTGCACACCTCTGCCAAAGTCCTCCCTGCTCCCTCCACTCAGCCCAAGGAGCCCTGGAGGTCACACAGCGGGCTCCCCGCAGTGGCCGCCAGCTTGCTGTCCCTCCCCAGCCTTAAGTAGCTCTCGCTTTACGAGCCAAAGGGCAGCCACGCTGGGAGGAAGTACAACAAGCAGGCCCAGCCTGCTCAAGGTACATGTCCTCTGCCCTCCTGCCCTCCCACACCATTACTTCACACCAACCCCCACCATGGGGACCACATACACCCTATGGCATGGCCAGGGCTGCAAAGGTGCTGATGTTTGACCATTACAAGGGCAGAATGGGGAGCGGCCAAACCGCATCTCCCCCATGCCAAAGACAGCACTGCTTCAAGGACTTCTCATCTATCCAGCCTCTAATCCTAACAAGTGGGAGATCAATGATCTTTAGGCCTGCCAGCCATTCCTGCAAGCTCAGACTGTTACTCAAGGGTGGGTGTGGAAGCTGCTGGGGCTCCTCGCTCATTGGGACTCCTGCCAGGGAGGTAGTCCCATCCCAGACCTCAGCTCCTCACCTGGGACAGCCAAATCAGACAGCAAGCCACATCACAGTCCCCACACTGGTGACCTGTACCAAGCCACACCAAGCTAGTGTCTATAAGACAGGGGTAACACTGCTGTGGGCAGAAAAGCAGCTGCTTGGAGACGGGGCAAAGGCCTCATGAGCTCAGGAGACTCTGGAAAGCTGGGAGGGCTGCGCCTGACACCTCTTGCAGCTGGACAGGCCAGAGCCATATCACTCCCGAGGGCTGGCTTCTCTGTTCCCTTCCTTTGCAGGGCCCAGAAGCAGCAAAGCTATTTGTGGAGAATAGTACTGGCACGGCAAGCAGGCAGCTCTGGGCTGACCCAAAACAGCTGCGGAATTTCTCCAGAAGCTTTGCATGCTCTAAATGAGGAAAATCCACCCTCCAGCCCACTTACCGGATAGAGGCAAAGCCTAAGAACAGGACAGAATTTAAGGCATGCCAGGATCTCGGGCTCTGGGAATGCATTGTCCACATTCTCCACCAAAGCACAGAACACTCATGCCCCAAATCCACGATCTTTTATTCAGTGTACATCATTTACTCAGCTGAACAACCACACTCAAGCCAGGGAAATTACTTGCCTGAGTAACTGCTGTTTGATACAAGGAAGGGCTGTGGGACTGGCTGACAAATAAACACAGATATACAGAATATAAGAACAATAAAAGGCCAGAGCCCTTGGCCAGACCCTAAAGTCAACACTGTGCAGAAATACAAATCACTGGGTCTTTGGTAGAGTCACACCAACTGATCACCTATGTCACATGTATCACTGTAGAGAAGTATCTTCCAGGCACGATCCGCTGATTGAGGTCATGGTCTGAAAAATATTTCAGTGACTTAGAAAACTTAATTCTGCTTGAAATCCTCCAGAGAACTCCAGAGAAGCAGCACTGCTCCTTCTTTTTATGCACTGGTCCCAAGTGAGGTCAGTTCCTCCATTGCAAACCCAGCCATGATATGCCATCTGTTCCAAGCACTGTGCAAGTGCAAAAGATGGGCAGCTCACACCCTGGGAAGCTTATGGAAGGCAGCCCTTAGCTTAACATCCCTGCATACAAGTTTGTTTGAGCGTATCCCTCTTCAATTTCACTAGGGCAGTATGTATGATGAGTTAAAACTGTGCTAAGTCCCTGTCAAGCTGTGACTGATGGAGCTCCTGCTCCACTCCATCAAGGGGTCAATGCAAGAACCCTGAATGGAGCCAGAAACAGGCACTGGAAAAACACACAGGGATTCTAGCAGAGCTGGAGACCCTCTGAGTCGAATGGGGAGCGGTGCCCAGAAGCCTCTACCTGCCAGCTCCCTGCACGCTCTGCTCTGCCGGAGCCTATCTGGATGAGCGGCTCCTTCCAAGCTACTTCATTTGCATGTATAATTTAAGCACATCATATTAAGGCAGAAATAACAATGATTGTCCTGCTGGCGTTTCTAATCTGGATGTTCAACATCACCAGCCGCTGCTTACAAGGAGACTTTGTACGTGTAAAAAACTTGGACCAGGTGTTGCCCCAACAACTTCTCCTCCCCCAGTCAAGCAGCAGCAAACAAACACCTTTCCCATTTGTCTCCGCATACCTGGCAAGCCGTGCAAAACCTCCAATAGACACAACAGGCTTGAACCAGAGATGTGAGCTTTTGGGCCATGTTACCAGCAGAAGCATCTGTACGCAGGGAATTATCTACCCTGGTGATACACCAGTGCCCCTGACAGCAATGGCCTCAAGTCATTCTGACCCAGTACACCTTGGCCACAGTTACTGCTGCGTTTCACCTCTCGTGCAGTTAACAGGCAGCTCAAACCCAATCCCGTTACGCAGCCAAGAACAGCATTTCCAGCTGAAGGCTTTGTTTCTAAATCACTGTTATCACCGTGCTGCGAGTTCTGTGCTAGCTCAGACGCAGCGGGCATTTCAGGAGGGCTGCGACCTCCGCCTGGACGCAAGGAGGCTACGAGCAACACCTTGGTGACATCGGAAGTCAGAAGGTTACATTTTCCGACAGCCTCAGGCAGAACCCAGAACCTGAGCGCATCTGTACCAGATGAAAAGATCTCTAAAAGATAGTTTTAAAAAACATAATAAAGAAAAAAAATAAAATAAATCATGGACCGTATCTGCGAGAAGGAGGAAAAGAGTTTCAATGAGAAAACAAGAACGGAGGAATTACAGCGTTTATAGCTGCATTAATAGGACCTTATCAGAAGCCTGTTTGCTTTGTTCTCCTTTTTCTCTTCTAATATATATAGCTGTACGAGAGAAACACACGCCCTGGTGCCTCCCTGGCTGACGACCTGAGGCATAGCCACGCTTCAGAAGCTTCCCAAGAAAGTCCCTGCAGCCCGACACGGCATGTCGGGGCGCAGCCCGATGGATGCAGGGCTCGGGGAGCCGCTCGGGAGATCCGCGCGCCAACCTGAGCCGGGAGGCGGCATCTCCGCCCGCACCCAACTCCGCGCCGACCCCGCACTAAGCGAGACCCGAGCGACCGCCTATCCTCCGCGTTAACTGCCAGCATGGGAAGGAAGGGAAAAAAAAGAAGGAAGAAAGAAAGAAAGAAAGGAAGAAAGAAAGAAAGAAAGAAAAAAGCCGTAGACTCCATACAGACTACAACGATGGTAACCAAAAAGTCCGCAAGTTACCCGGCTTTACCCGCTAGCGAGGCGCAAGGGCGAGCCCACCCCGCCGATGCGGCGGGCAGTGCCGGGTAGCTCTCGGTAACCTTCGCGCCCCGCCGCCCCCGCGCCCGGCCATTACCTGCGCCGCCGCCGCCGCCTCCCTCCCCGCAGCCCGCGGCTCGCACCGGGAGGGCTCGCACCGGGAGGCCTCGCCGCTCCGTCCTGCCGCCGGCAGAGCCCGGCGCGGCGGCCGCTTACGAAACGCGCGGCTGGCTCCGGCCGGGGCGGAG
>JANHGO010005235.1:0-23418 GCA_024606505.1 Aquila spilogaster
CACAGCACGGAATCAATTTACAGCAGGAGCCAAAGATCACAAATTTTAGGGGAGCCTGGGGACTGATTCCCCCAATCAGTGCTGTGGGGTGCACAGATGAAAGAGCATACTTGTTTTTTTTCTTTAATGGTGACAGCATATTCTGAAATTACGCACAGCAGGCAGGAGAAACCTGCATAGATTTCAAAAGATACTGCAGGTTTGTGTGCCGAAGCATACATTTAAGGTCCTAGTTAATGTGCTAGCCTTTCACCTCTGGAGGCCTGGGCTCAGATTTATCTAAGGTAAAAGTAAAGGACAGTTTGGGAGTTCTATCCTCTTAACCCTTATTGGCCATTAGTCCACATCACAGAAGTATAAATCAGTCATCAGGCTCCGCTTACTTTTACTATTCTGAAGTAAACGTGAAGAAATTCATCTAAACACCAACACAGTTCTAGGCTTCCACTGATTTAAACTGAACTTGCTGAATGAAAAGCCAAAGTCTGCTGCTGAAATATATCAAAAGAAACCTAGACCTGTACAAGTACTCACAGGTATCATGTAGAAAAATTACTATAAGATATGAGAGAAAAATCAGACTCTCACTTAGAATGGAAAGCAGATTTTTTCTCTTTTTCCAGTTCCAGAATATTTGCTCAGAGCCTTCTTGGAAGACGTCCTATTATCTTTTTCCTTCTCATACACTAATGTTGTATACATAGATTTTCTAAAAAAAAGTGTGCTAAATTTGGATTTCACTGTGCTGTTCTAGATAAAATTCAAGATGTGCCAGGTGGTTTCAAACACACCAAGACAGTCCTTCCACCTTGAAATTATAGAACTCTACAAACATCATCAACAACAACAAAAAACAGCAACAAAAAATGTAGCTATATGCATGAAGGCCCTCCTGACAGGGGTAGACAAGTATCCTTCCACAGAAAAGTTCTTGAAACAAGAGGAAAGAGCTCAAAAGGCATATTGGATTATCCAAGTGTATCTTTTTTAGGGCTTCTATAGGATTATTCCTATGTAATCATACTTCCCAGTCCTTTTCTTAATCTCATTTCAGAATTTCTAAAAAACAAAGAACTCACCACTTCTACAGCCCAGTTGCTTCACTTTTAAAATCTTTCTTACCCATGCATTCATTCATTTGCTCTTTCTTAATTTTCATTTCAGCCATATGAATCAAATGCATACTGTGAAATACTTCTAAACCTACAAATCCAAGTTTATATCATCCTCTGTGAATTTTTATACCAGTTTTTATTGTGTAGTACCTATGCTTCAAAGATTTGCATTGCATAGGGCATATAACATGAGTGGCTATATTCCACGGTTCTTTTATAAGAGTCATTTCTCTGGCATTACACTGTGAGGATAATGACGGTATCTCTAGCCTTACACGTATCAGAAAGTCTGCATTGCACAGAATTTTCTCTCCTACATCCTCTGGTTGTGCTGTCATATCTGTCAGCTGAAACCACACCTAGCTTTTAGATTTACCAATCTGCACCCCATGTAAATGCCAAATGAACCTTTACTGCCCACAGGTAATTACTAGGCAAAGACATGTTACTCATCTTTAATTCCATTCCAATGCAGGTGAGGCCATGTTCAAAACCCAATGCTTCTACACATAAATTCAGTCCTTGACAAAGCCATCCTGGGTCTTCACCATTCACTCTGGCAACAGAATGCCCCTTCTTTCCCAGTAGTGGAGAGAGTATCAGCTTGTTGCAGGGTAACCATTTTTCTGTTAGCAAGCTTCCTTACAGGACAGACATAATTTGTTATAGGATATGACATTTCTGAAAAGATACATGGCTTTTGTTTTAAAACACAAGGTCATCTTAGGCAGAAGTTTCTCCTTCCATTTATCCTGCTTCCTTCATTTTTATGATAAGCACAACCACCACAGAAACTCTACTCATTGTTGCATCTGTATATGAAAATGCATATATATTTAATCCATTCATTTAGTTCCATTTTCATTCCAAAACAAACTTAACCACCAAATTCTGTCTATTAAAAAGACTTTTTACACTTTATGGCTTTAAAGTCTCCAGAATGGCAGAAAGAGCAAGCTATGAATTATTATTGCTTTTTTAAATGCCTTTCGAGCTTCAGTTAAACTGACTTGTGGGAGGGAAAAAAAAATCTGATTTTCCTCTGCATCCATTAC
The DNA here is from genome assembly GCA_024606505.1 of Aquila spilogaster. NCBI lineage: Eukaryota > Metazoa > Chordata > Aves > Accipitriformes > Accipitridae > Aquila > Aquila spilogaster. The sequence continues at coordinate 2,171 of JANHGO010005235.1, forward strand.
TTTCTGAGTCTTTCTGAAGTTTAACTTCAAATAATGCATGCAATCTTCATTTAAAATGCATCAACATTGTTTTCACCTTGGTAGCATAAATACCTGTAGGAAAACACAAAAATCACTATTCCAATTTACACATCAGAAAAAGCTTTAAGTAAGTTCTGTTTACAATGAATGTATGAAGCCCTCAGCATGTTGAGAGATGGTCATTAGAATCATTTTTATAGCCACCAAGCCAAAAAACTTGCCATATATACTGTCTAGAGTCTCCTTTCCCTCTGCTCACTCCTTCCAATTTCATTCAGTAATTATGGGTATCAAGAAGCCTTGCATACACAGCTGCTTCAGTATTGCTGGCCAAGAATTCTGACATGACCACATGTCTGAAGCTTGGCAGTTACTTCTGTTGCACATGCTGAACACTGTTTTGTCTGTACTTCAATGACATGCTGTTTTCAGAAACAGGTTTAATGTGACAACATGAATAGCGATGAAAAGGGCCACTTCTGTAAGGTAAATGTCACACTTCTCACATCAGAGACCATGAACACAAAAATATGTCAAAGCAGAATAATTAGACAACTGAAGGGCGTCAGTTATGCCCAACCACTCATGCTAACAGGAAAGATGCATTTAACAAAGAAAAAGAAATGAAACTGTACAAAACATGACGCATTACAATTGACACAGCAGACAGGCCTCTGGTGAACAGAAACACATGGGAACAAGTACATTATGATTGCAGGACCAAACACAAAATGACAGGCTACACCGTTGCAGTTACAAAAGATATGTTTTGCTAAAAAGCCTTCTTCCCGTGGCTCATTTCCTTTGTTTTAGAAAAAAATTAAGGGAAAGAAAAAAAATAACTCCTTTGAGATTTTTCCAAACAGGACAGGTGAGTGAGGCAAGGCAAACAGAATGCAAACTTCCTGAGCAACAGCCTATGAGACGTCGGAGAACCCACTGCAAACACAACCATTTAAGCCAGAACACGCAGAAAACAGCTTTTAATTTCTGTCTTCATAGGTTTTCTACAGGTATGAGCAAGCAAATGACTAGAAAGTCACTTCCTCTGATCAAATATAATAGATGTTTATTCACTGATAAACTAATGACAGTGTGAGATGTTATTGTGTAACCACATTAAGACATCACAAAGCTTTTCTATGTCTATATATAAAAAAAACCACATTTCCCCAAATGGCAATGTCTTCATTCTGTTCTAGTTCAGTAATGGGATAGAAACTATGTGAAAAACAATGAGTATTTTATTTTAATTGGTGTTTAAACTTTGTTTTCTTACTGACATTAAGCATATTATATCCTTTCAGAGAATAAGTAACCTGATCTATTCATATTGAACAGTATACGTACAGTATATGCAAGTAGGTGTGTAAACAGAGAAATAAAGAAATGCAAGTCTTACATGAGCAGTTGGTTAAACAAATCATTTGCTGATTTAATGTTTAGATTTCATCATGGCAATACTGTCAATGCAATGAAAAATAAGTTCCCCGTCATGCGATGGACAGTCTTGCATCCAGAAGTGTCTGGATTTTGCTTGTCCAAAACGAGTATAAATCTTGATCTACCCATACAAGCTGGAACAATGGTGTTACAAAGCACCACGTATGGAACAACCTTAAACTCGAGCAGTATTTATTTTAAAGGGGACTATGCTTAGTTTCTAACAGAAGTACAGATTACCCTGATGCGTGCCACCACAAGCCAAGCACAACCTGAGTGGGGGTTCTGCTAACCAACCTCTGGATCTGGCTCTATCATTCTTTTCAAAGATAAATTTATTTTTTTCGTGGATGATATTCAACAACTCCTGCAATGATTTTGTAGTATTTCTACCACATATACATGTTAAATCTGTGTAAGACACCTAGCAATGTGCATCCTGTGTTCCACGCCTCACAATTTGCACCTCGCTTTGCACTCTCATTCTCACAACCAAATTATGACAGAGATTTCTGCTGAAACTGAAGTATGGTAGCAAGAAACAGCACAAACAAAGCATCAACAAAGCATCAACAAAACATTCTAAAGCTGGCCTGTAAGCTCTGCTGGCTATAACTGGTACATTATCACCCGTATCTTACTCAAGCTGAAGCAAGAAAACTGGGAGTCAGTTGCTCATGGCAAATACCACTCAAAGAGGTGAAAATGACTATTTAACAGGAATCTAAAGAGCTACTAGAAATGCCAATTTATACATCTTATGAAGTATTAGGAATAGAGCAGATCTATAGTTGAATGCTAACAAAAACTCCATCTTACATTAAAAAGGGTGATTTTTCAGCATACTGCCTTGCTAAGCACATGAATTACAAAAACATTCATTCGTGAAGTAAAGAAAACAGGAGATCAAGACATACAGACTGAAAGTAATACAGCTGTCCTGGTGGTATGTCAATTTCAACAGGGCCTTACCTTAAATGGGCAAATTATTCCTAAGCAATACAGGTAATTATTTTCAGAATCATTATTTTCTGAATGAGTTGCTACCGTATGTTCTACAAACTTTGATTCAGTCCTCCTAAATGTTTTCTAGCACACAATGGGACTCCTGCAAATTCTTCATAGCCATAAAAAGCAACCCTCCTATACAAATCCAAATATTTAAATCAGCAAGAACTAATTAAGGAATGATGTTTCAAAGACCTTTATGTCTGATCTACCATTAAGTATTTTCATCAAATACGATGGTTAATTTTACTCTAAGCAATAAAAAGCTCTCTCACACAGTGTAATTTAAAAGGACCACATATTTCAGCAAACGAAACAACATGTTGTCAATGAAATTTAAGCAACCTCAGGAGTACAGTGGAGATTTGACTAAATAATGATCAGATGAAAAATTAATTGGTTAAGTCTTACCATGGATGTCCACACGTTAGAGTTAAGTCCACACTGAACTGTTGCATAAAAATATATTTCTTCAGGTTTTTTTATTTTTTATTTATTTATTTTTAAGTGAATGTTTTTCATTTGGAAACTATATCATGAACAGATGTAGGATAATGTTAATAGTCCCTTCTGGAAACATTAATCACAAGCTTTTACTTATTATTTGGTGTCAGCATTTAAAAGTTAAAGCATTTCCAGAACTGTGACCACTGAAATATTCCTGTCGCTTATAGCTATATTACAAAACAGTTTTATTATTATTATTATTTTAATTTTTACAGTCCCAGGATTTTTTTTTTGAAGCGTTTATAAGAAGGAAAATGGCAGGGAACACACTGTTCTCATGGCAACAGTGTAGAATGACAGTAGTATGCCTGTTATTATTTTAACAAGAGAACTGAAAAAACAACTCTATCAAATTTTTAAAGTGTTTGAGAAAATTTAAGTCCTTACAAAAGAGATTTTTTGTTGCCAGAACAATACTAACATAATACTTTCAAAGGTGGATTTTCCATCCCCAGCTCACTGAGCAAACATTAATCAGAATCAAAATAAAGGAAAGGTATTATTATTACCGAAGAGACTTCAATCTCTCTTCCAGTAATATATAATATATTCTTGTTAACGTTTGTCCACTAACTATATTCAACACACCTAAGAAAGTAACCAAAATAAGTTCATATCCTTCTATACCCACATAAAATAGCCCTGATGGTCACTTCAACGTTCTGTAGCTCAGGAACCATACATAATTCTTTCAGTTCAAGATCTGTTATGTATCATCAACAAAAAGCTTACATTCATATTTCAATCTGGGCTATTAAAAAATAAATAAAAAAGTAAGCCTGTCCATAAAGTGTCAATGAAATGCAACCAAACATGGCAGCATGATCTCAGTATCTCAAAAATCATTCTCCACTCACATTTGACCAAGGTAAAAGTAATTAACTGCTTCATATGAGACTTATTCAAGGTTTTAAAGTAGGCAGATAAGAGAAAGACTGTTCACTTGTTTAAACAGTTCTATACTTCTCAGCATTTACATGCCAACAACTTTTGCTACAACATTCTCCATCACCTCTTTCCTTTAGAATACACAGGATGAACACCAAATCTCCTTCTGGAGGTAGTATCCACTGGCTCTATAACTGGATCATCTTCAACCAAACAACTTTTTCCTTTAAAAAAAAAAAAGTACTCAAGGGATGTGTAAAGAGTCCTAAAGACTATTTAGCTATTTTCACATCTTTAGTTCTGAAATGTCAGCCTTAATCCTCCTTCGCCTTACTCTGCTAATTGGTCCTTTTGATCATCATTCACCTCTGAAGAACAATAACAATATATTAAAGCAAAGATGGAACTGATTTTGCTGCTGTGTTCAGTAACAGAGACCACATCATCTTCCAGGCTGTACAAAAAAGATGACTTAAGTCTGTTCCCCGGCAAACTGGTTCTCTATTTAGTTTCGCAGAACAATTTTCAAAAATGTCCATGTGAAAATACAAGCAAGTGCACTAAGGATTATTTTGACACATGGTATCCATCATTTGATTTATTAATTTTCCAAAATAAACTGTTTAGTCAGTTTCCTTGTGCATGAAAATTTTTGAGGAAAATGCAATGTGTAACATTACACAACACATTCATGTGCTGACCTTTCACAAAACCAAAATTGTTGGTAAACTGTTAGTTTGGCACCGGTATTTATACAGCGCGTACTCTATCAAGTTTTGTGTATTCCTTCCTATTCCTATAAGCAGAGATTAACCCCTATTTTTACACAATATCTTCTTTTACCTCCCACTTACAGGGTATTTACACATTTGGTTTATTGACACACTGGATTCCCTTTCCTTATGAGGTTTTTTCTTTTTTTTTAATGTTCTATCTTTCTGGTTAAATAAAAAGCACCCTGGATTTGAATGTATTTCGATAACAAAACTATAACCTTTACAGATAACCATCCATCAGCTATGAGACTTCATGAAGCTTAACCATGGTAAAGAGAAGTTATCACAGCAAGTCATGTAAAGCTGCAGCATGCACCCCTACCGGTCTGCACAACAACATGCCAAGTCTCCAAAAGGGAGACTCAAGGAAGTGGGAAGGGTTTATTTCACTGCACACTTTTTCAAGACAATTTTCTCTTCAGCCTGGAGAAGAGAAGGCTGCAAGGTGACCTGATAGTGGCCTTTCAGTATCCAAAGGGGAGCTATAAGAAGGGGACAGACTCTTTAGGATGGTTTGTGGTAATGGAACAAGGGGAAATGGTTTCAAGCTCAAAGAGGGTAGATTTAGGTTAGATATAAGGAAAAAAATCTTCCACAGTGAGGGTGGTGAGACACTGGAACAGGTTGCCCAGTGATATGGTTGATGCCCCGTCCCTGCAGACTTTCAAGGCAAGGCTGGGCAAGGCCCTGGGCAACCTGATCTAGCTGTGGTGTCCCTGTTCATTGCAGGGGAGTTGGACTAGATGGCCCTTAGAGGTCCCTTCCAACCCTAAGGATTCTATTATTCTGATTTGCATAAACCAGTTTATCTGCATCCTGTCAAAACATGGCTCACAGATTTACACAGAAGGTTTTACAATACTTACATAAAAACTGATCTCTCTTGGAAAGATAGTTCTTAATAATGCAGGTTTCTAAGCTGTAAGATCCAACTTGCAAATATGTTGAGTTAAAACTAGCATTTCTTCAACATCGGCTGGTTTCCTAAGGGGAGGAATTTTGCACAATCGCATTTTGAATCCACTCACACATTTCAACTAAAAGCAATGGAAGTGAAACACCTGTAACACCAAGAACTGTTTTGTTATGGCAAACCTTGTTCCTTCTCCTTCCTCTAGAAGGAAGAAGCTGCAAAGAAGCAACAGCAGTCACCATCTCCAAATCACCAGAGAACAGCAAACCTGTTTTGTCAGGTCTCTGTTGCCCAGATTGACCTTAAATTCCTGTCCTTACTTCAGATATGGTCCAGGGTCTGTCTTTCTATTCCTCAAGGCAGTGAGTTCTTGTTTGCACTGCTGAAAAACCTTTAGTTGGCAGTGGAAAACCCTGGTAGTTCTCCATGAATTACACTAGTGAGATAAATCCTCCTGCTTTGTGTACTCTTAACTTTTTTTATTTTTATTTATTACAGCTGCAGTGTTTAGAACAGCCAAAACACTCCAGAAGTCTGAACACATCTTTTCGTCCCAGCTTCTGGGGACAAAACACTGGCACTGACAAGTGTCTTCATCAATTTAAGTTCATGTTTGGAAAAAGCATCTGAAAATACAGAGCTAAAATACTAACACCAAGAGGCTTTTAACTAGGAATCACTCAGAGCTAAACAAAACCCTTCCACAGCCCCTGTGGCATGTTATGGAGCTGCACTCCTCATCCTCTCTTAGAAACTGCTGGGCACAGACATCGCTACTGGAGAGCTTCACTCATTCAGAACGTTATCACAATTCCAATTCTTCTGAAAGATGTAAAAGAACACTTATTTTTCCCCCTGTATAAAATCCATGTACTCCAATCATCCAGTCATTAAAAATATATAACTTTTTTTTAACCCATTGAAACACTGCTCCTGCCATAAACAATACCAACTAAAGTACTTCTGTAAAGGGGAAAGATTAATTTAGCTTATTAAAAGTGTCTGCATACAGAAATAAAGAAAAGCTCCTCAAACAGTATAATCTGTCCCTGTAGCAGAAGGAAGTCCATTCTGGAAGGAGAACTTCCCACCCACACAGCCCCGGAGTATGCCTGTCAAGGACATTTGACTTTGCACCTATTGTATTACTTGACACAGTAATAGGGGTCAGTGTTTTCAGTTTGCAGTTTCTGGCAGGATCCCCAAAGTAATTTTCAATTAAAAGATTAAATGCTGGTACTTGTCAAATGTGAAGACATATGATGCTGTAACAATATGAAATAGCTTCCTTACAATTAAATTAATTTCATGAGGTATTTAAGTAGGGGTTACAAATATTATGCCTTTGGGTAACTTGACTAAATACCTAAATGAAGCGCAATCACTTTCTATCACTACTGTGTCTCAAGTGGAATACCAGCCTGGCTTTCAAGTCCTTTCAACTGAATGATTCAAGTACATGTAGGTCCAACAAACTTCTTGAATATTTTTGTTTCCATTGCTAGCCTGCTTTTGTTGAATTAGAAAAAAGACATTTTTTTCCTACCAAAATCATGGCTTTTTTTTCCCCCTAAACATGGTTAGTTTTCACTATAAATGAAGAAATAGTAATGATCCCATATCATCACACAAAGAAACAGCGAGTTTGTCTACCTTGTAAAACCCTCCTCTAATCAAAATATTAATTAGCAGAATTATGCTTCTTTTATAGGTCCATATGCAAACACTGAGGAAACAGATCACACCTGAAACAAGGAAAACATGACAGTGATACGTAACTTCTGGGACCTGAAGGCGCGAGTCTTACCCACAGCAACTGTGAGAACACCACCTTCATAGTCTTCAAGACATACATGACTGGACCTCCAATGCTTATATCTGATTTGACGCAGTGGAAATTATGAAAATATATCGGAGCACATTTAGCCACAGGTTCAGACTACTTCAAAACTGCTAAGGCCCTGGGCTGGATTCTGAGATGAATTAAAAAGATATTCTTAAGTTTCACTGGATCTAATGCTTTTGTTAACACTTAACCTCTACACTTTTCTGTTTCCCCAGGTGTAAAGGGACAACGATGATGCTTACCCTAATTTGAAATGTACTTAGATATCTGTCAATATAAAGCATTTAACTTTTAGTTTAATTCATTTTTGAAGATGCTAAGTAGAGTAATATTCTCAAATGCTGCTCCCCGTGCTTTAGGAGGTCAACACAGAGATGCTATGCCTGGATCATTGTTCGAAGTGCTGCAGGATTTAAAAAAAAAAAAATCATGTGCAATTAAAACTTTGACTCAGCAAAGTCTTACAAAAGCACTCAACATAAGTGATGGGATTATCCTTGAATGCAAAATTAAGCATATACACGACCTGTATGTTTAAATGTAGAAGTTCAGCTTGGCTGCAAGAATCATGCACAAAAACAAAGCAGGAGTAAATCTTTGCTCTCCTGTGCAGGTGTAGGTGACAAGTACCCCGCACCCTAGCCTCCTAACTTGTCCTCCATTTATCAGACTGTTTATTTTTGCTGTAGGTGATGTGATTAGGAGAACTTAGGCAATGAAAACTTTTTAATCAAGTAAAGATCTTTTGAAGAAAAAAAAAAAGAGGACCTGCTCCACTTTTTAGGACGCAAGGTCAAGAGTTGCATACACGTATTTAGAGATTGATTTCATTTAGTTAAGGTTATAATTAAGAAAAAGAAATATTTCTTCATACTGCCTGTGAAACCCACTGCCACAGAGCTACTGAAATAAGTAATGTTTTGGTAGTAACAGAAATAAAACTAAGTATATTGCCATTAATAATCTATGTATTTAAGCAGCTTGTAACTATCAGATCACACAAAGCACATAAGCAAATCAGAGATAAGTTAATTTAGCTGATGCTCAGCACTTATCTCACTCCCAGATAAATCACTGCAGAACTGTGTTCTTACATACCCACCTACCACCAGGATAACAAGGTTTTCAACCAGTAGATTCACAAGCAGTCCTGTCCTACAGTACCTAGCAGAAGCACCAATCCAGAAATTAGTCTCCTACTACCAGGAGTTCACGCTCCAATCTCATGCTCTATGATCAAAGTGCAATAAAACCTAACGGTAAACTGGAGTAAGACATATTCAGAAACCAAAAAGACTAGGATTCATCAGTCCAGAGAGAAAATCAAGGAGAAATACAATGAGGATTCCCAGAAAAAAATGGAGATGTGAAAGAATGAATGCAGAAATTTTATTCACAGAAATCCTGCAATTTTCAGGTTATTAGGAAGCACTAAGTGAGCCAGATGAAGAACTTGGCACAGGGGGCAGTATACTTCTGGACCTTGCTGTAACAGGAGGTGGCAAGGACAGAATACATCAGCAGGTTCAGAGAGGCATTAGACAAGTTAGACAACAATCCATAAATTCATATTCAATGATTATGACTATTCATTCTAGGGAACCTGCTTTAACAGAGGTTGGACTAGATAATCTCCAGATGTCCCTTCCAACCCCTATGTTGTGATTCTGGGTTTATGGTGGTCTGTACGCTCTAATATCCCTAGTGCAACAACCTCAGATCTGGGAAGTCTGAGAAGATGACACCACAAAGTGGCTAGGCTCATAAAACTTCCTTAATAGTGTCTCTCAGTGCAACTGTTGGAGCCTCAGAGCTCACTGGATCCAGTAAGGCAGTTATCTTCTTATTTAGATGAACTTAGAAAAACACACTTTTATTAAAACTGTTCATTAAGGAAATGTTATTTGACATATCCCTAAAACTTCAAGAGTCACACAGAGGTCAGGCTATTTGGGATTCATGAAGACAAAGCAGGATGCTAGAGGAGAGGAGTGTGGAAATGTTGGAAAGCATTAACCTGCACTGTATATTAGGAACGCATAAGTAAAATAGCAATATTTCTGTATGTAACTTGAAAGATCTGAACATGTTTATCTGGAATAATATGCACTGGTATGAACACAAAGCATTTTTAAAAACTAAGAATTGGTCCCAAGTACAGAAGTCATACAAAACGAAAGCTTCACATGGAAAACAATTAGTGTGTCAAAAAGCAGGCAAAGTTTGGGACTGTGGGTTCTACAAGACTTTAGGAGACACAACATTAAGAAAAACATCACCATCCTTCCTGTGAGTAATTAGCATAGCAAGTTCCCTGAACAAAAGCCCTTCTTTCAAGAGAAGTTCTCCCAAAACCACAAGGAAATAAATCTTAAGTAACGCATCTAAAATTTTTCAGGATATATTACAAACACAGCTGCACAAACGTTAGCATATGAAAAAAAGAATTTTAGCCAATTAGCACACAATCACCATTTACAAACCCCTTTGGTGTCATTTTTTGTTTCAGTCAGAACTTAAATTTCAATTGTAGCTATTCCTGGTTATTTATTCTATGGTAATCCACTTCTCAAAAGTTTGAATCTACTTTACTTTCATTGAAATACATGTTTCTAAAATGAAACATCTGGCTGAATGAAGAAGAGTTTTGGCATCGCTGGGCTTTAAAAATCCTACATATATGAACCTATAGTGACATGCACATCAAAAGGAGAAAAAAATAAGGAGAAAAGCTGTCATGGACTTAATCCTGCCAACAGAACAATTGTTTTTCTTCTGAAATAGAAGCATGACAGCAGCTTTCAGAGGATTTCAAAGGTACAACTCATCTTAACCAGAAAATATAAACCACCGATTGGGATCCATATAGATTTCCACACAGCGTATTTATTTTCACACACTGCTGCGTTCCATTTTATGAATGGGCAATTCTTATGACAGACTCCCCTTTGAACACTGTGTCATTCCAATTAGACTACAAGCATGCTGACAATCTCATCAAGCAGATTTTGGCTGCTTTTAAGTTAAGAAAGTCCTTGTAAAATGAAAACAAGATTATTCTGATTTCAAGACTCCTTCCTTTCCCAGGTGTTCAGAGAGGGAAGCATGGAAGGAAGGACTTCAGCAAAGGTATTTCTGAGGAAGTTTTAAGTACAAATAAAACTGAGTCCATGAAATATCTTCCTTTATTAGGAAGCTAAAATGCATGGTTGATCTAAATGCATTAAGTGAAATAGATACATTCTTTACACTGCTAATTGGTTAGAAATGAATGTTATGAAAAATAAATGGTAACAAAGCATGAGGAAATATGGAAAATGATGAAAAATTGTCACTGTGGAGCACCTTCTAGATGTGCACACTTCTTTTAGCTAGTCCTTCAGAAGGATGATGACAGATGCAGATTTAAAGCCTTCACTTCCAAAACCATAAAGATTTGTTAAACTTTGTGGCCTTCTAGAAAGTGCACTTGTCCCTGCAGCATTACTGTTTGACGTACTGCAGTGAAAATATCTTAATACGTTACAAATTTTCTAAGTCAAAATCTCATGCAGTTTCCACATACTTCTTAAAACACTGCCATTTAAGCGCTAAACAAAGCCAAGTATCTTCGGATCATGCCAGAAACTATAATGCTTCTCCATAGGACTTTACCATCAGCTTAACCACAGAAAAGCACACAGTACTATTCCCCCAATAGCTGATCTAGTTCCCCAGTAAACCCAGTTCATCTTAGTCCACCACCCTGCTATGCTTATTGCAGAGCCTGGCTCTTCAGTTATTTAGAAATCCACATCGCAGATCAAATTTCCTCGCAGCCAGTTTGTATCCATTTATGTGCTTTAATTGCTGTCTTTTAAACAGCACTGTTTTTCTGATACTTTCTCCCATGGATATCCTTACAAGTCATATTTACAAGTCATAGCATCTCAGATTTCATTTTTCTAGGGTAAATAAATCATTGCTGATGTAGTTCCTTCTTGCAGATAATCTTATCGTTCCCATGATCCTGGTGACTCTTTTGTAAATTTACTGCATCTTTTTCAACAAGGACAGTTGGAGTTGTATCTGAACACTGTGTACATCTTTACTGCACCTTGTGAGGTACAAATGCTACTTATTTCAACTAGGGGTATGTGGTCAATCTCGAATCCCATTTGCCCTTACGTGTCTGGATAGTGCTACCAGGCACGCTGTGATCACCCAGCATAATCAGGTTTGTCTCTTCCTCTGTTGCTCCCAAACAACGAGTTCTCAGTTTGTACCAGAAACTATCAGTGATCCCAAGGTACCTGACCTCACCGTTCATTATATTAACTTTCAGCCTGTTCCTATTATCCCAAATCTAGAGGTCACCTACTTCTTACTGTAAGATATCCTTTCCCCTTTCTGCATTAGGGATGGTTCCCAACTGTATATCATGAAATTTTCTCAACATTTGCTGGCTTTTAATGCCAAAGTCATTATTAACAGAATAAAACATATCCAGACCCTGGACTGATCATCCAGGAACTTTACTTCCTTCCTGCCCAGCACATCCCCCCTTTCAGCAGAATCCACTCTCATCTCTCCTGCAGAGAGCTCCCTATCTGCTGCACTGGTACAAATCCCCACCTTCTGTGGTCTAACCAGAAACCCTTTGTTGCTCTCTCACAAATGCTTTGCTGCAAAACATCTCAAATGGATTAACTTTTTCTAGACAAACTGTTATTTCTACAAAAATACCTGGAAAACTCACATCATACGTTGTCCCTTTTATTTCCTTCCAACCTTAACTATATTTTGCCTTTAATGTTTGTTCTCACACACTGAGAGCATATTTCATTCAGAATAAAAGAATAAAGAACACTAGCTAATAATTTGCTGCCGTAGGATGTAAGGAAATCAAAAGTAAAAATGTCTTATGAATGGGATTTGATCAGTTTGTGAAATATAGACATGTGTACAAGAGTTGCTCTGAACGTAACAACTTCTACTTTATCATGGTGGCCCACCACATCAGAGGTGAATGTTGGTAGTATGGCAGGACAGGCCAAACCTTCCCACCAATACTCCATTATATGCGACAGATGGCAGCAGAGGGGCAGTCTGACAAAATGGCGTCTGACAAAATGGCGTCTGACAAAATGGCGTCTGACACAGAAGCATGGATGAAGCACATATGGAAAAAAAAAATGCACCCACTGACATTCAGTGATGTTTGATGAATGTTTACGGAGCCCAACCAGTGGATGTGAGCATAGTGAATGGCGAATTCCTACAGTGGCAACAGCAAAAGTGGGTCACCTCTGCTGGTGCAGATTTTTGTGAGTGCAGCATGCACGCTCTTGTTCGTCACTGGCAAAAACATACAGTTAGTGGTGGTGACTATGCTGAAAAAGCGTGTTTTGTAGCTGAGAATCACTCTGCCAGAAGGTATTACTGTACTCTTTGTATCTGTAATGCAATGGAAAGCAAAGCAATGACAGCAGAGTAGCAAGGTCCTAGGCTACAACAAGTGAGGATTTGCTCAAAGGCAACAGTCCTGAGCACAAAAATAAACAAAAGACACTGCTTACCTTCAGAAGGCCACAGGTACACAGGGATCTCCAACAAGATACCCTCACCTCCACTGCCAACCCTTAAATGAGGTCTGAGAAGGGGTGGATCCTGGCTCCACCCCTTCCGGTCACTCAGGTGCACTGCATGCACCTGAGCTCCCCTGGGCTAGCCCTGCCTTCCCACCAGGTGCTCAATCACTGGTTCAAGCCCTAACTTTGCATTTCCACTACAGTATCTTTTCTAATTTCCATGGAAATAAATAGGAGGCATTATTTTCAGAGCAATCTGTGTATGCCTATTAAACATAACAACCCAGCACAATATACTCTTAAGCTGCCAGTTTTCAAACTTTGAGAGTATCTATATCTGACCTTGCAAGAAATGGCCTCTGTTGGTATTTCAATGAATGGATATTTGGTCTAACTCTGTAAAACACATTGGAGTGAAAAACCAAATCCAGTTAATTCATGTCATGGTCTCCAATTATATCATTCATGCTGCTGAACAAAACTCAGGCTCTTTCATCAATACATAGGAAATATCCCTTAGAAATTAATGGAATGTATTTCCTTTCTCTATTCACCCACCCACACTAAATTCCAGAAGACCGTACAATCCTATTTTATCATGCTTCTCAGTAATTTATTCAGCTCTCTACTGAAGAGAACTTGGTCCCACATCCCTCTTACACAGCACAGAAAGCATTTCATCCCTTTAACTTTTACATTGCTTGAAGTTGTGCGATAACAAAACATAAATAACTAGAGGTTAATTGACAAAGACGAAGATCAATTTTACAGGAAACCTTAGCACTTAGGTACACTCAAGTGAAGCACCTCTTGTCCAACACAAACTCTACTTTGACAGTATACCTGCAAGAGCTTTCTAGGGTGTGTTGGATTGAACTCAGCCAAAAATGTTTCCTTCTGAAGCGTAAGACAAAGGCACAGCCCCCAGAAGGAGGCTGTGGGTGGAAAAGAGAAGGGAGCTGAATCATTTTTCTCCCAAAATCAAGGAACTGTTTTGGCTTCTTCTTTGCTGAGGTCATTTTATGTCTGCACAGATAATAATAAATAAATACACTGTAATCACAGTGGATTTGTGAGGCAAATGAAGCTATTTGGGCTCTTGCAGAAAGCAAGGCTGGGAAAATAAGCTGACAATTTTTTGAGTGTGTCATATGCCCAGCTAAAACAATCTTAAGTACAACTTCCCTTATTCATCTACTCTTCCAAATTATTAAGAGAAAGAAAAACCACAACCACAGCTGACATTAAGCCCTTACAGTGTGGGTAGCTGTTTCATGTACCCACCTTGCAGACTTCAGAAGGAGCACTCAGACTGGTTACAACACTGACAAAAGAAATCTTACCCTGATTCTCATACACCCTTTAGTTCTCTTCCTGCTTATCTTTCTGTCATAAATTAATGTTCCAAATGCTGCACCACTAGCTACATCCTATTGATTTTGTGTTGTGCTTATAAACACAATAAAATAGTTTCTCCAGATAAGCCACCAGAGAAATAAACCTCGTGTTTTGTTTTGTTTTTTCCTGAAAGAAAAAGTTCTTGATGTGGCATCCTAATCTGGAGACCTATTGACTAGTGCAGCAAGCTGTCTCTACAGAGACAGATCCCAGCTACTTCCTCTGCACTGGTTAAACTTTTAGGAGCTTTGAAGAGCTTCAACAAGAAAAGGCCAAGGTTCAAAATACTAGCAAATAGTACCAGCAGAGTATTTCTTAAACTGCACCTTAAAAGTCAATTCACTCAGACACATCACCTTATGAATACTGTGATCTGCTGAAGGGTTTTTCAAACTCTCAATAAAATAACTGTTTTATCTTTAGCATTACTAATGGTGTTACTTCAGGATTAAGCTCCCAGTAATCTGCAGCTTTAGCATAGGGACCTGTTTTGGAACCCCAATGAATGTGCTACACAAGAATTACATAGACCTCACACGACTTTATAGCCTGCTTTTTGCTGTTTGGACTGCACATTAATTTCAGTTGACTAACAAAAGTGAAAAAGATGCAGTATGCTGCTTTTTCCATTTATAAGTTTGTCAGAGGACTCTGGATCTTCTCTAGATCTAAGACCTGCAGAAATAAGAGAGAAGGAAGGAGACCCAAGGAATGCCAGCCGTTTCAGTAATGAATGCACAGCTTTTCAGTCGTCCATGAATTGAATTTGCCATGCTCTCAAAAACAGGTTTGTGAGAACTGCTGCGTCTTTCACATCCAGTTAAAATCAACTTTTGACTGGCTTAGCAGGAAGTACACTTAACAAGTGGAATGAATAGGTTAAAAACTTTCCTAACAATATTGGCAGCCTTATAGAATTCCATATTCAAAGTTGACAAAAAGATGTTTTTAAGAAAATACTGTTCTTATATCTTCTTTAGTGGGAATGACACATCTGTAAGAATATGGATGAACAAGGCCCAAAAATTTACTTGCTGAATATGACACAATTCTTTGTTGCTAATGTTACGTAGGTCACTCCAAAGGCAATGCCTCCTATTTGTTTCCAAAGAAACTACAACAAATACAAAGAGCACAAGAACACTACTTGATAGAACAAATTCTCAGCTACAAAACACCCTTCTTCAACACAGTTACCACTATCAGCTATGCATTTTTGCCAGTTATGAACAAGAGCCTGCATGCTGCACTTGTAAATACCTGCACCAGCAGAGGCGACCCACGGTTTCACAGCTGCTATAATGGTGTTGCTGCTGTGAAAATGCTGCCCACAAAGTTTGTTTTTCATTGGCCCAAACAGGTGGAAGTCAGAAGACACCAAATCCAGACTACACTGTGGATGTAGTAGGACAATCCAGCCAAGGCTGGCAACGTCCTCCGTGGTCTTCAAACTGTCATGGGGCCTAGTGTTATCATGTTGCAATAGAAAGGTTGTCTTCTTCTCTGTCCTGACTCCAGAAGTTCAAGCCTTCAGCTTAGTTAGCATTGTGATGTAGTGGTCAGAGCTGATGGTTTGTCCAGGTTCCAGGAAATCCACAGGTGGCCTATCCCAAAAGACAGTGCACATTACCTTACCTGCTGAGGGTTGCATCTTGAACTTTTTCTTTGATGAGGGATTTGCATGTCACTGCTCCATGGACTTCTGTTTTGACTGCAGTTTGTAACAGAGCACCACATCTCATCACCAGTAATTATGCGATTCAGGAAACTGTCACCTTCAGTCTTGCATCAATTTGTGACAAATTTGCATACAGTGTTCTGTCTGTTCCTGAGTGAGCAGGATCTACCTGGTGCAAACTTAGTGATATTCCAACATTGCCACCATCATTTTCAACACACTGAAGCTGACATTCAGCTCCATACACAGTTCATAAGGTCATAATCTTCTGATTCATGTGGATGAGCAGATTGCGACATTCTTCATTCCAGAGTGACAGCTGTGTATGGCTGTCCAGAATATGGCTTGTCTTTCACATTGCTGTCGCCACCCACCACCTCACTGTGCTCACATCCACTGGTTGGGTCCCCTAAACGTTCGGCAAGCATCAACTAATGTCAATGAGTGCCATTTTTTCCATACAGGGTAATTCAATTCCACATCTTTGCTTCATCCACACTTCCATGTCAGACACCATTCTGTCAGATTACCCCTCTGCTGCCACTTGTCACACAGCAACAAAATGTAATGGAATATTGGTGGGAAGGTTCAACCTCTGCCATACCACCACCATCTGCCTCTGACATTGTGGGCAAACATAATAAAATAAGAGGCACTACTTCCAGAGCAGTCCTCACACAATCAGAGGTGCCAGTTTACTTAACAGAAAACACTTTATCTTAGTAGCATTACTGAAGATTAACTATCACAACTGCCACTTTAAGCCCAAATATTGACAGAAAGTGGTTTTAGCACCCACAGACCAGACAAGACTGGGACCCCTTCCACTCAGCGCTACCAAAGCCTGAGTGCACTGAAGCAGTTTAAGACAACACACAAAGGGAGGGAGCAGCATGTACAAACATGCAGAATGCACAACATAAGACCACTTACAGTCATCTCAGCTCTTTATTTATGTATTCAGTTTCCGTGCTAAGATGGGATGTTATTGAGAGGAGCCTAGCTAGATACAGAATAGCTCTGAATTTCCCATTCTTGCTAAACAGAAGACCCAGAGCACTACAAATGCATATTTGCCTACCTATGAGATTTTGCAGTGTTTAACAGTCAGGAATAATATTTTGCACAACATGGATTACACTGTGAAGTTCCAGCTTCCCCAAAGTCCTCAGCAAAATTCCCATTGACTCAAGCAGAGCCAGGACTTCCTATCAGCTCCCAAGAGGTCAGCTGTGCTGAGAATTGTGAGCTGTGTGCATCACCAACCCTTCAGCTTGTACTCATGCTTCTTGTGATCGTTTTTGCATGTGGTGGTTTTAGCTTTGTGTGCTATACAGATCAAGAAGCCACCACAACATTCTGGTTTGGTTTTATTTATTTCATGCAATAACGAGGCACGCTTTGTTTCTGTTTCCCAAGCAAAAGTGCTGCAGGGATGGAAATCAGATAAAAACCTCATAATTCTTCTGGTTTCCCACCACACCACCTAGCTCTCTTTGTCATTACCCATTTGTTGCAGCTCAGTTACTAAAACTTTTCCCTGCTTCAAATAAGCCTTGTTTCTTCAGCTTCACATTATCAACAGAGATTAAACTGCTCTTGCCTTCTGATAAACGTACGGATGTTTGAAGATAAATTTAGGTTAAATGAATTGCTGTCCCATAAAGACAGTAGTTCATCATGGAAAGACATCACAGTTCTTTTGCAGTAGCGCTTCTGACAGCTACCACTCCCAGTTACATTGAAAAGGGGAGAAAACTAAGATGATCTGTATAAATGGACAGAGCCTGAGCTGCAGGAAATTTAGCACATTTGGTTTGCACAGGTTCTTGTGAACTCTTCCTTTTATTTTTCCACATAAGCATTTTTGCACCCCTCGAATTTCACTCTGAGTTTCAAGTTTGAACACGAATGCAAAAAGCTCAAATTGAAACGCACCTGAAACCACTGGGTTTCATTTGCAAAGCCATGAGTGGCTTCAAGTCACTTGAAGGGTGCAAATGAAGGAATTTAAGCGAAACTTACAACAGTATTATGACTAAGTTTAGGACAAAACCTGAAACTAGGCAAGTTTTGTGTGGTTCTGTAAGAAACATTTTATTCAGCAGATCTCCTAGGTTTATTCTTGGTGTGTGCGGAACAATGTGCTTTCTGCTCTTGCATAAGACGTTGCAATACTCTAATATGCCAGATTATTTATTCTTCAAATCTCTGCTTAATATCATTCCTCCTTTCTCTGGAGCAGAACCAGCACCAAGACCTTTGGGCAATGAACTTTTATAATGACTCCCCAGAAACCTCCCCTCTTATTTTAGGATGTAAAGGGTTCCTCGCTCATGGTTATGCACCATCTGCCATTATCTACAACAACTAAAATGCCAAGGGTGGCCTTCAGCTGTCAGCTCTGTCCCTCTGAACAGGGTGTTACAGGATGTCTCATTCAGCATTTCCAGCCACAGGAGAGGGGAGATTGTTTCTTTCAGAGCAGGGAATAGCCTTCACAGCTGCAGAACACAGGAGGCTCAGGGAACTAAGGCCAGCAGCTGTGGAAGCAAATTTTGGCTAGACTGGTCCGTTATTGTTGGTGTACATAAGGCCTGAAAACCAGATTCAGGAAATAGTGTGCATGCAGAAAGACTGATGGCCTTTATTTTCGTATTTAGTTATGCAACTGTATAATATGTTAAACCTTCCTTTGAAGCTATACTCAATTGTTAGTATTAATAAAAACTTAATGTCACCTCTCCCAGTGAAACTGTGTTTAAAGGAAGACTCAGACCTGCCACCACATTCCCTTTCTAGCTAAACCAGTCTACAAGTATGGTAATCGTAACGTGAAGATGCTGTCACAAGCAAAAAGTTAAATTACGTCAAACACATCTTGAAAGAGGAGACCTCATCATGTATGAAAGCTGGAAACACTCAGCTTTTACTGTGATTTAAGCATCAGCTACTTACCATCCTAAATTACCCAACAGTATGATTGTGTGCCCAATTCCATACTAAAAGACCATCCTCCAGAGGCTTTCTAGGAGAGCTACATGAAAATAATAAACCCCAATGTTGTGTGTTCAGCACCATACTGTTCTAGTACTTCAGATTCTGTCATGATGCACAGTTCTGAAGATGGAAGACTTCCTGTCACCCTGCTGCTCACTTGCTTGAGTTTTCTTCTAAAATCTAGGGTAACTCACATTAACGATTTGCACACAGCTTTGCATAACATAGAGGAAACTCCCAACTAATTTCACGTATAAATGCATTTAGCTCATGATGCTCTGATATTCTCAGATATAGGTTCAGATATTTAGCAACAATGCACGTGACCCTGGAAAGAACTTGGAACACATTTCCCTCAATCCTTTTATGCAGACGTTAGGTACCATCTTTCCATTTGCTTTCAGTTTCAGTTTGGGGTAAGTGGTAAAGACTAACTCTATAAATCTAATGTTTTATCAAACACAGCCAATTCAGAATTTCCTCTTTCATATCATGCACAGCAAGAAAAAAAAACCAAGAAACAGACTTGCTCAGCAGCTGAAAAGCAGTGGCAAAAAAAGAAAAAAAGATCCATTCAGCAAAAAGAGTCAAAGCAGTCAGGGAAAAAGCCAAAGCCACCAGCTTCCTCCAGCTGGCTAAGCAAGTAAGAAGGGAGCACAGAACAATGGTGGATGCTGCACAACAGGATTGCTTCGGGGTCATTTGGTTTAGTTCCCAAGTATATGTTAACAGATACCTCTATGTAAAACTTGCTCCATGCTGCTGCCGCCTCATCACCTCAAGTCACGTACCCCACGCTCAAACTGCTTCTCCTACCTAGACCGAGCCCCAGACATCGACGGTCCCATCTTGGGGCCCAAAACTCCACTGGCTCCCATTAAAACTGGTAATTATTCCTTTGGCAATGCATGCCTGCCAGAGAGCATTTATGAACCTGCTCTGATAGAGTTATGAGAAAAGTGCAGCTGAGAAAAGGATTGATATCAATTGGGTGAATCAGCAAGCAGGAAAGGATCAGAGACAATTTGATAAGTATAGGAACGCAAGATAGCACAGCAGGAGAGGACACTGTGAAGGAGAGGACACCAAAAGGGGCAGATAATGGGAAGAGAGAGAATTCCAGGAAAAAGGACAAAGGGAATATTAAGACATGGTGGCTCACAACCTATGGCTTGAAGGCAACACATTGTAATATTGCTTGTAACACAGGAAATTAAAATGTTCTGAGGAAGACATGAAAATAAAAAGTTTAATGCTGCCAGCAGTGTGATACTTATTCAGTGTTGCTGTTTGCAGGTCAACACAGGTTGAGGAGCAGAGCTCATTATCTTCTTAGCTAGAAGTTATAATTACTCTACCTGATTCCCCTCCAAACACTTTGTTGTGGTCTCTGGTAAGACGAATTTGGCTCTGGAGATTCAGATCTTTCTGGCTACTTCACGTAGGCACACTGTAACCATGGTAAGAGTCACAACTCATTTCCCTACCTACAGACAGCTGAGTACCACATGAAACAACTCCAGTGCTGCCTCTGCCTGAACAATCCCTAATTCTTAGCGTTGCTCATTATGGTGCTCTCACCAACAAGGTTGTTACAGACATGAGAAGAGACGCTCACTGCTGCTTTCCAGGCTGGCTCTGCTTCTGAGAATACGATCTTAATTTCCAGAAGAGCAAATCTGCTACACTTCACAAATATCCAATATAATATACAAAAAGTTAATGATTTCTGCTAGAAATCAGATGAAGGAAAAGACCCTCCTGTGAGAATCAGAAGATAACATTTCTTCATCTCTAACCAAATAAACTCAAAGATGTTTATTCTCTCGTCCTCATTTCATGTACAAGATGATTTTGAAACACTTATGCTTATTTTACAACATGAGTCAAAATGAATGCTCCTTACACATAGTAATAAATAATCTTTCTCCCTGCCACACACGCACACACACAACGCTATTAACAAACTTCCTTCCACATCCTTCCTTTGTGGTTGTGAACTCCTCTGGGACTGACACGACTCCCAGAAGAGCCAACAGAACATTTGCCATTGCTTTCAGCCAGAATATGATTGTGCCCCTTTCTTGTAGCAGGCAGAGAATTAGTTAATTGAACAGAGTTGAAGATGTATTGTAGGAGACAGGAGTAAATCAAATTATATGAAAACATTCCCACGGTTTTGATTTACTTCACAGAAAGA
>JANHGO010005236.1:0-23415 GCA_024606505.1 Aquila spilogaster
CCTTTTTTTTCTCCACCTCAGAAACTAGTCTAAGCTAATACGTTACACTGAAGCTCATGTGTAACCTAAAGAGCAAGAAATCAATACAAGTTACATATTCTGAGCTCCAAGTTAAACCTTTGGCATGCTAGATTAGAGCCAAACTGCTCATTTCCCTCCAGAATAAAACACTTGTCACTGCACAGAGATAAGATATAAGTGTATGCATCATTAGCCTTTGTCCATGTGTTTGTTCTAACTCTGAGGGTCAGTTACATACATCCAGCTCTGTAGATGTGTGCACGAGCATGTTGTACAGCTGAAATCCGCTATTCTTATCTGCTGCTCTTTCACTATTGTATATGTGTTGAATAATACATGCTGTACAATTATGAGACTGAAGCATAAATGGCAGTGAATATTCTTTCCTTTATCAAACTGGAGACATCAATTTTTATGATGTGCCAAGATTCTGCAATGTATTATTGCTTAACTAACTTTTTAAAGAAAATTTGCAGGCAGACACATTGGGGTTTAGCAACCCACACCCCCAAAGCCCAATTCATGTTGAAGCAGAGCTCTACAGGGAAGATGTGATGGCACCACAGCTTGTCACTTGGGGCTTTACTCTGGGCAGGAGTTGGAAATCCATGGTGGAACTAAGAAGGAAGCAGTAATAAACACATCTGTCTCAGCTGACAGTAGCTGAATATGAGGCTGAAGGTCAGTAGCACTTCAGCAGACATAATTCATATTAATTACAGGGCACTCACAAATGCAGGCTCTCTCCATATTGTAAGACACAGAGAGGAATTCTCACAGAAAAGGAGAGGCGCAGTGCTCATCCCCTGTAAGCTAGGGATCTACATGCCAAAACATTCATTTGAAAGAACTCAGATCTTATTTAAAACAGGCTGTAACTAGATGAAAAACATTACTGATTACCAGATGAAAAACTTGTACTGATTCTGACACTGGCTTTCTGCACAAAAGTCTTGTTTGTATTAATTTGCTACAGAAGTTAAACCAGATTGATTTAGTTTACTAGCTGACGGTTTAGTTTAATATCCAAAGGTTTAGTTTTATATCCAGAGGATCAATGTCTCTGTGACTGGAAGTCTGCATAAGAAATCAAACATCTTTGTAGCAAAACATACAGCAAACTTGGCAATCTTTGCTGTCAAATGGACATCTGGGATCTGTTCTGAACCTAACTTTGTTCTGGGACATGGTTGTATTCCAGAAAAGAAGAAAATGAAGGAAACAAGGAATTTGATAAGTAGGATAGTGGGAAAGGATAGTGGGAAGAAATATGCTGAAAATGTTTTGACGAAAACTCTTTTACTTTGGAGATACAACTTTTTACCAGGAATGGAGAAAGTATATTAAAGGAAAACCTGCACAATACTGAAGAAAAAAAAATAACCCACTCTGAAATGCAACTGAACGTAAACAAAACAGGCAGAAAGGGTTGGGTACAGGGCAAAAATGTAAACAATACCAAAACAATAAGGGACATAGAGAAGTCACACTAACAAAGAGACAGTGGAAAGGCAAATCATCTATTCTAAAGGGAAAGAAAATGAGGTTACCTTTTGATCATGTTTCGGGTATACCAAATGGAAGGATAAAATTTCTTCACATTAGATCTGTATTTGCGGTTCAAGTCCTGACCTGTTAAAGAGCAGCGGTGATTTCCCACAATCACACCATCTGGATTCAGCATGGGTACCACTTTGAAGACAAAATTGTCCCGCAGGAGTTGAGCTTTGCCTGAATTGCCAAGAATGTAATCCAGAAAGCCCTTCATTATCCAGGAACTGTTAGTTTCTCCCGGATGCACCCTCGCGGTTAGTATCACAGCCTTCCTCTTGGTGCCCTTGCCACTTTTGGGAGGGTTGGTGATAGTTAAAACATACACTGAGTTTCCTGCCAGTGAATGGCACAAGATGTGAATCTTGCAGATTTTGGACTTCACTGGATCTTTAGAGATGGCCACCAGGTACTCCTGCAGGTTGGAGTAGGTGTAAGGATAGCAGTGGGCGAAGTAGCAGGTGTCTTGGTCGTGAGGGAACTGGAACGTCCAAGTGAGTGAGAAATATTGACGTCCATCTTGGCCTGCATTGTTTTTGTAATACTTGATTTCATTTCCAGTCCTTCGCCAGCCAACCTTGTGTTTCTTAGCATCAGCTTCTGAGTACAACAGTGGGCGCAAGCCATGTTTATATAGGCTGTTACGCTTGGTAAAGTTGACAATAGTGAAGCGATACGGCATCCCTGCCTGTGTATTGCTTACTTGGAAGTAGTACCACTGTGTGTGTCTGCTTGTGTAGAGGTCGGTGCGCAGGGTCAGCTGGTACTCAAATTCATTGCTGGTAGCAAAAAGAAGACAAACAGTTGTGATGCTGGCTAGCACTGTAGTATGATGCAGTGTCAAATAATGCAGATTGCAATGAAAAAGCACCCTGCAGTGAATGAGGTGCAAATCCAGTTTACACTGTCATAAATCAAAGTCTACGCAGCTGCCAGGAAAAGATGCCTAATCACACCAAGCGTGTCAATAATGCAACTGCTGTCTTCATTAGGACTTTTAATGATAACTAGGACTTCTAAAAATGTTCTCCACACTATGCTTTAAAAGGAGGTGCTTAAGAAAGGGTGTTGAGTTTGTGTGGGTGATTATCACCTGCAGTAATCATCCAGTGCTATGGAATGGCTATCAGACCATTTCAAGTGAAGGCTACCTGAAACTACTTTTGAAGCTTGTTCAACTAATGTAAAACAAGTTACAAACCCAGAATAATACATCGTGCTCAGAAACTGATAGCAGGCTGCTGCTAATAACAACTCTGATAATAACTCCATCTTAATAAAAGAAAAAAAGATTAGAAACTTACACTTTGACCACCTTCTGCAAATTCCCACTCTCAAACCGTGCTTCGAAGATCAGTGTGTTGTCCTCTTTCTGATGGAGGATCTGCTTCAGGGGGCAGACACCTCTCTCTTGGGAATACATAAAGCAGGAGTTGTTGTTAGCTAGGGGAAGGAGCAGAACACGTCTTTCATTTCTGTCTGAGTCATTTTAGGGAACACCTGCATCCTTCCGAAAATTCCTTCTAGAAAAAGAAAATTGCATGGAGCTGAATTTCAAAGCATATCTCAGGTAAGTGTAGAAGAAATTATACAAAGGTTTTGTTGCCCATTCCCACTTAACCTTATGGATTTCAGCCAGCCTAAGATCTGATTCTGTCTTGGAGGCACCTGTGTCTCTCTGCACAAGCAAAGGGTAATTCATACTCTGCACTTAGGCAAAGCAACTGAGTTAGGTGGAAAGACTCTAGGACTCAGCTCCCCCAGGTCTTTTCACCAGTCAAATGGGCAACCTCTCTGCTCAGAAATCATACATAGCTGACAATAATTGCCATCAGTTTGTTTTTGAATCTCTGTATTCAATTATTCTAGTCTGGAAGGAAAAAAGGTGACACCCAGACCCAGCAGCACAGTTCACTGTTCCTCAGATGAGATGCTCACAGAGGCATAACTGAACTTTTTACTCCAATCTTCATTACCGTAGTTCATTAAAAAACAGAACTTCTAGATTTGCCATCAGCAAGAATTTACTTATCTGGTGGGGCAGTTCTTTAGATACCAGAAGGCTTTTGCCACCAAGGTGTGGAAAACCGGGGTAATCAAAACTTCCTGTCATCTCCAAACTGTACCCACAAAATAGAGAGGATGCGCCTCTTCTGCTGAAAGCTGGGAGCCCAGAGGTCCTGCTGCAGAGTCAGTGCAGCCATGCTGGCAACTCTGGCCGACCCCAGCAGCACGAGCTGCACACTGCTTGGGTTAAGACCAGCTCAGGGAAAAGGAGGACAGGTGAAAACTGTAGGTATTCCAGGCTGGAACTACATACTGTGAGACTTTGGGTTTCACACTGCCAATATCGAACTGGCTGTCTTATCTGCCTGAAGTGAAATTCCCTGCTACATAACCTTCTAACTGGCAAAAGGAAAGATTTGTACTGGTTGCCAGACACTGATCACCAAGCTGTTGTATTCTCAACTCCTGTATTCTTGCTTCTCTCTATCTCCTTACTGCTGGATCCCCCCGAGGAGAAACAGCCGCCTTACCATGCTGTCAGATAAGGGGGACTGACCCTGTACTATACAGCAGAGTTAAAGCTGCACAGCAGCCCCCATTCCGATCAGAGTTGTGTCTGCCCTCACTCGACTGGGGCTGCGCTAGAGATTTATCCTGCAGCAGTCTGTCTGTCTTATTCTCCCCTGTAGTGTTATTAACGCTCTGACAGTACTACTCAGGGAAGTTGTGTAAAGCCAAGATTCCTAGAAGTAATTTTTTCATTCCTTAAATCACTGTTGCCATACACAAAAGATGCCATATTCAGTGTACTGTTCTTCATGACTGAAGTTACTACAGACCCACAGGGGTTTTCATTATAGAGAAAGACTGTTAGCTTTGCTGGCTGGGATACCCACTCAAATAATTACTTTCTATTTAGCTGAAATTTCATTCACAGTTTATCTACCCTTCCCTTCCTCTTCATGCTCTTCCTTAACATTAAGGAAGAAAAAGGTTCAGTAGTTAATCCAGTAAAACTGTTTCTGGAAACATCTGTATCAGACAAATGCTATAGAATGAAATGCATGCATAAAATCTGAGATCTCTATCATGATATTTTAATTTTTCTGCATGGGAGTCCCCATTGGATTGTATTTTTCCTTCTCAAAGCAGATTTTAGGAGAGCCTGTAGGAACTCAGCAGCAGGTAGTTCCCAGACAGGCAGTAACTCCCAGCTCCTGCTGAATTCAAATTCAAACCGAGTGGGAATCAGGAGAGTGCTGCTGCTGTCTCCCACAGGATGCAATAGCTCATTACATGCCAGTCTGAGCCACTCAGGTCATAAATCTGCATAATGCAGATGCCTGTCCTACCCTATAGACCTTCTCTGTGAGGAGGATTTTAGGGTTTTAAAAATGATATTTATTGCTATATAACTTGGATGGCAAAGCTGGCAAGCTGGAGGTTTGTGTCCCAGGAACAGAAAGAAGATGAATTCCATGGGGCTCCAAAGTTCACCTCCTCCTCCTAGCTGCTCCTGTCCCCGAGCTGGCCACAGCGCCCATCAGCCCAGTTCGCCCAAGCAGTCTACTCTCCCTGGTGCAAGCAGGGAAGGGGGAGTAAAGGCTCCAGGGCTCTGAAGTTCTCCGTGGGTCCTGCTAACAGCCAAACCCAAGGCTAGGGGGCAAAGCGGCACACTCAAGGCAGTGAACGTACAATTACAGTCACTTAAAAACTCAACCTGTAGTCAACAAATATTATTACTATCCATACGTTTAGATACAGAGTCTCCACAGTGATAGCAAGCACTCGTATTCTGCTGCAGCTTGATGTCTGTTAGCCCAGGAACTGCTAACTGTCTGCCTGTAACTGCCTGCACAACATCATTCTTCAGGAGCAGGAGGGAGAACTGGCCATACTTAAAGGCAGCAGTTTTCACCTCCTCGGTTGGAAAGTTTCATTAACAAAGTCTGAGAACCATGATACCAAAATACACACTCTGCTGGAGAGTTGTACAGGCTGAAATAAGAACCACTTCCAGTTGCCTGTGCATGAAGTTCAAGTCAGTAATAAAGGACATGGAAACTTGCATTTTTAAAGAACAGCAACTAAAGGACCATAACAGAAATCACTGTCCTTGTTTTCAAAAAGGCAGGGAGCTGGGATTCAGGTTGTTCCTCCACATCTTATCCCTTGCAATAAATTAGCAGGTCCAGTTGCAGACGACAGAGGTTCCTTCCTAGTCACACAGCCATTACCAGTTTTCTTGGCCACCAGATGTAAAAACCTACTAGTGACAGGTAATACATCCATACTTCAGAAGTAGCTAATTTCTAAATAAACATGACGTCAAAGAGTACCAGTGCTTTTCAGTGTATTGCAAGCTTTTACCATCTGTGTTGACCTCAAGAAGGATGCCAGCTCCCTTTCATTTTTGTGCTTCTGAAAATTTTGTGGCCACATCTAGTTATCCTAGGATTGCAAAACTATTATCATCCTTTCTCATCTCCATAAAAGTAGCCCAGGACCAAAATCAAAAACTGCCAGAAGTTCCAAGTTCATCCAAGGCAATGGGATCAACTTAGCAAACACACGAAAGAATAAATAACTCTGATAATCAACTGGTGATGGTGGAATAAGGCAACTAACTCCCTTCAATTCTATCCAATGAATCCTTGCCAGACTTAGGAGCCTGTAATCAAGCACTGATCCAATCTGACCAGATTTTGTTTATAAGTCTTGGCAAAACCACTACAGAAACCAGGATAACAAAATATTCTCCCAACACAGACTTTAGTATTGATCTTGCAGTTACACAGCTGTCATCTTTTTCACTTCCTCTTTTGGCTGTTAAGTTACCTTTCTCCACTTATATTTTCAGAACAAACTCATTTTAGCCTGGTTCATACTGTTATTCACTCAGAACAATGGCTTCAGCTGAGCTGGACTTTTGAGATAATTAACAGTACAAGCAGAACTTATCGATAATGAAACAGCTGTGTAACTATGTAACTAATTTCCTTCCCTATCTATAGGAAAATAATTTATTCCCAAGTGCTTTAAAATAACAATAGAAAATCACATTGATTTCATCAGGCTTTGAATTAGGTTCATAAAGGAGATCAAAGCATGTGCTTCATCTACCTACAGCTGACAGCAAGATTTCTCAGGGTGTTCCCACCTTCTTCTCCTAGATAAATCACAGTGCCTTTGTCAGGAGTTTGGTATGGCGGCGTCATCTCCAAACCTGTTGTAGTGTACAATGGCTCAGGGGTAGAGGGTATCCAATCTGAAAAAGAAGAGACACACAGAAGGAGTACAAGCACGAAGACTGTATTAGAGTCTGTATAATATGAAGGACATATTGAAAAGTGGTTCATCCTATTTATACCAGTTGCACATAAACGAATAGGCAAGTCCCCTTTTGAACCTCATTTTTTGGATCGGTGAACAAATCTTCACTATAACTCTAAATAAAAACACATATCAATCTGTGCATGGACTAACTTTTGTTGTGCAAACTTACCTCTGTTCCCTGTACAGCTTGCTTACCATCAGCGAGGATGACAATGGTGAACATTAGACAGCATTGGTACCATTAGGAAAACAGATGCTCCAACTACAGAGTGAAATCATTGATTGCTGACCACACAGATGCTGCATGGCTATAATGCAGCGTCTCCATGTAACTCGGGTGACATCTGCCTGGCATGTCAAAGATCTGTTGAACACTGATTCGTTCTGACAGTAGGCCTTTCCTTACTGTAATACTCACAGCAGTCCTATCCCACTCCATTCAAGATACTGGGATCTATTTTCAAAGGTAACAGAATAAGGGCATAGATGTCTCAATCCCACCTCTGTGCATTTCCAATTTCTACTGATTACTTCCAAATTGCAATTGGTTGTATCTATAAAGCACAGGAACTGCTCGAGTCTTCGCTATCTCGAAATAGGTTTGCAGTATGACTTTTGTATAGACTGCATAAAAGCAGTTATTAGCTGACATTCCTATTTAACCGTATAGCCCTGAAATACAGTACTGACACGGCTAGTAACAGATGAGATTTGTACTGATGTAAGACTTCAGGACTAAGGCTTGTCAGGTTTGCTCTGTCTGAACTTTTCTTTATCTGCCTGCAGCTTTGTTTCACTTAATTTAGCTGTGACAGCAGCTTCTCTAATTGACCAGATATATATGGCTAATTTGTTTTATTTTTGTTTATCTTTGTGTGGTACAACCATAGGCTTATACAGAGAGCAGTAACAAGGAGTTGTTCTGTGTAGAAATGCAGACCTAGAGCTGGACAAAACTCATTTTAGGGCTAACAAAGAGAACAATGAAATAATATCTAACATATGTAAAGAACACCATATATAGTAAATTCAGATGCAACATGGAGCTGCAGACCGAGGAAAAAAGAGAAAGGTGTAAGACTGAGCTAGCAAACATGTGAAAATGATCCTAGAGTTATTTGGATCCTAGAGTGAGGAAGAAGACATCATCAATACAAACATCGTATTTCTCCCAGCAAAGGACTCCAGACGCTTACAAGTCACAACAAACAGCCCCTCCCCTCCTCCAGAACGAAACCTCTGCAATGACACTGCTGACCTTAGGACCTAGAGGAGCAGTGGAAGGGAAGCCAGGAGAAGGGTGTGAGAGAAGCATATGTATAATAATTGTAACTGCATTATTGTTTTGTTTTTTTTCTGTAGCAATTCAATCTGGACTAATAATGATTTGTCTCTTAAGATTTCACTTCTACTAACTATAAATTTTTGGCTTTATTTATATAAAAGGTGTGCTTCCTCTTTGCCCATACACAAGATTTTAAGTGTAACACAATAACTTACCAATGTGCTCAATTCTGTCCCTGATGACTTTACATTGGTGTGGCCAGTACACCAGGGAAAACTGACTGGCAGGTGACAAGTCATCCAGATTCTGAGGCTCCTGAGGATAGGGTACCACTGCCTCCGAGTCAGATGATAACAGAATCTGTTTTGTCCTTGGAAGAAGATGAGCACAAATGGAATCTATAAGAAAGTGAAAGAACCCTCACATCAGTCTCTCTTGCTCTTCCAAGTGGAAACAGGCTGCAGAGATTATCTATGTAAAAATAACATAACTAAGCATGGCACAGTAAAATTACATCCCACTGAAATGTAAATTTAATGCTCCATCCTATAAGTCACACTGAATTTAAAAGTAGTGTTGATTGAACCATTAATTCATTAAACCACAAAGCACATCAAGCATTCAACTGCAGCAGGGAATAGCTTACTTAACTATAGTTATAGTTAATTACTTAACTATAGTTCCTACAGAAAATGTTGGCATCCTTTATTACTGCTTTTATTACTAGTGTGTTACAGTGAAGCCTACAATCTCGATACCTGAGTCAAAATCTGTACTGTGCAATATTACACAAATAATGAACAAAGCATATTCCTACAAAACTTATCACACAGCATGTATGCAACAACGAGATAGTACTGGCTAGCACGACAGGAGAGGTAAAAATCTGATGATGTCAAGAATTTTGTAAAGCAACGGAGACATTTGGAGGAGGTGGGGGGTTGCTTGTCAGCAAGGAATTCTGTGAGAAGCCACTTGAATGAAAACATGACAGGCAGAGAAAAGGCTTTGAAAAAAATCTAGTAATTGGATGATTGGCACTGCTGGTACTGTGCACTGACCACAACACTGCCCAGAGTTAACTACTTGTCTTTTGCCATAGATATGAAAAGATCTCCTTTCAAATTATTCCCCATCCTTCCTACTATCTGCTTACAGCTGGCCAAAAGATAGGAGTTTGGTTTAATGGGAAATTTTTTGTATTTGCTGTGGGTCTGAATCAGATACCAGCACCCGTGAGACTTATTTTACCAGAAAAAAATTCTCATCAGCTTTAGACCTGGTTGCTAGATCTAATTCTCCTCACAACAAACAAAAGAACATACTAAGCAGAAGAGCTTCACCTGAAGGATCTGGTTTCAAGTGTAGATCACATCATATGTGAAAAGTAAATGAATTAAAAATAAAAATGCTGAACCCATTTTTAAACTGTAGTGGATACCTAACTCTAATGGATACCTGGCTACTATAACACCAAATCAGTAACTGGTGACCAAGGCCATACTCCAAGATGGGACTGAGATAACTATTCACCTAGGTCAAGAACCATAAAGTATGACTAGACCTACCTCCAATTTTGTTTAGACCTTGACAGTTATGTGAGCACTAATATCTTCCCCTTTCCCCTTTCTTCCACCTTGTGGTCTTACAGGGAAAATGTAGGGGAATAACTGAAAGGGTCTTAACCTGTAAGAACAGCACACTGCTGACTGTCTTCTGTCACAAATGAGTTAGAGGCGCCTTCAACCTAAAAAAAAAATAATTAAAATACTAAAATAAAATCTAAAGTCCACAGTAGGACAGCTTGCTTTTTTTTTTACTTTCAGAGAGAAGAGCTGCCTCTGTTTTGGTTTACTTCATGGCCCGAGTAAGAATTAGGCCAGATCTGCATGGTCGTGTACTCCATCATTATTCCCGTCTGCTGCTCAAAGGTGACACGCTTCCACTTGTCCTCTTTTGCTTCCCCAGTGCCTCTCTTGTGCAGTACTAGTATTCCTACTGCTGTGTGAAAAGCTAGAGCAGAAAGCTGATATAAGAAAAAAATGTTTGGTTTTCAGCTGCATTAATTAGCCCTCTGATCCCACTCATCAAGCAAGCCTCCTGATCCACGAGCAGGAGAGACAATGGGAACCAAGAGCTAGGACGGCCCTTCTGGTGGCAGCCCAGACATATGCCACAATTATCCCAAAGCGATAATGACTGGGACAGGGAAGTGAGGAACTTGATACAGGGGAATTGAGGCATAACACTTTGCAAAAGTTAAAGAAGTAGCACTTTGCAGCCAAAGTGCATGTGGGCCATGAAAAGCAACCAACTACCCTGGGTTAAATTTGGAGCACACTGGCAAGGCAGCACTGAGACAACAGTGCTTGTCCCCTTCCCTGTGCTTAACACGGAACATTTATTTCCTGGGATTTCAATCTAGTCCCCTTTCATTAACATCGCATTCAATTGAGACCCGAATTTCCTTCCTGAGATAGGAATAAATGCCGGTAGTGCATTTTGCGGCTGGTAAAAACACTCTCAAGCTTTATTTACTGATCCTATTGACATTCACCACACTTGCAAACGTAACGCAGGGTTTCCGAAAACCTGCTTGTTAGTCCAGCAGCTGATCGGGCGCTCGGCTTCCCCAGGCCAAGCACTGCGGACGGTTCAGGGACCAAAGCACGGGCAGGATCATCATGTGGAGGAGATGGAGCACTTTATTTTGCCCGCCCTGCCCTCCGCCACAGGGGGTATGGGCTCTGGGGGCGGGGGTAGCCCCGCACACGGCGAGCTCCCCACACGGAGCTGACAGACGCGATGCACTTCGGCTCCCTGTAGAAGCTACGGGAGGCGAGGCGGGGCGGGGGGGCTGCTTACCGATTTTCTCATGAGAATAAGATGCTTCTAACGGCTTACGGCTGATTTCCCCCTCACCGGGGACCACCTCAGAGCGGGAGCAGGCGCCGACGGCGCTGACTGAGCTGCCTTCCTCCCTGACGGCCAGGCTCTCCCCGCCCGGTCCCGTCCCTCCGCCGAGGGGACAGTCCCCCCCCGGTGCCCCCGGCCCCTGAGGGGCGGCAGCGCCAAAGGCCCGTCCCGCCCGAGCGGGAAAACCGGCGGGCTGCGGGCGGCCCGCCCGGCTCTCGCGAGAGTTCGGTGAGGGGCTCGGCCGCGGGCCGCGGGGATGGGGGGGGGGGGTGTGGGGGGGACACCCCGTCGCCGGCCGGGGCTGGGTGTGAGAGACTGCAAGAGTTAATGTCTCAGACGTTGCGCTGGGGCAAGTTCTGCTTAAAGACAAACCCTGCACAGCCAGGAGCCAAGGTGGAAAGCCCGTCAGCTCAGGCATCAGCGACAGGAGGGGCAGGGCGAGCCGGAGGGCGCGCAGCTCCCTGTTCTGATAAGCAGTTCTGATACACAGATCAAACAATGGCCACGTCTGCAGGGAAGAAGTTACTCCCCAAAGGACCCCCAAGCCCAAAGGCTCACAAACTGCTCATTAACCCGAGGAGTTCGGGTGCCCGCCCGAAGGAGGGGCAAGGACGGTAAAAGGACACAACCTGAAGCCCCAGGTGCGCCAGCCCCCCGGGACTGGACCCCTCGGCTGACTGGACCAACGCTGGACCCAGGACCAGTGAAATCTTTCTCTCTTCCTTTTTCTCTGTCTTCTTCTCTCTTTCCTTTTCCTTTTCCACAATCCCTACACCTCATCTGTTTCAAGGTATAAACCGTTGACCAAGTCTGAGATTAAGAGTAGATCCAGCCGCCCCTGGGCCCTTCTCTGAGGAGCAGTCTGGAAAGCAAGGGGGTCTGCTCCGAACCTCCTGACTCAACGGGAGGGATCTCCTTATTCCCTGAATCGATGTGTATGGTTACACGGCTTACAGAAGTAGTCCCATGCCAATTCCTGTCGTGAGAAACCCTGCCACCTACTACCACGCCTCCCCAGTTCAGTTTGCTTCTGTCATAAATAAAATCTTTAGCTGATCGTTTGGTGTCGTTTCACCTTAATTTAGCCCCAGGGAATTTCGAATTAAACACATCTCCCTGGTCTGTCCAGTCTGGGTCGTGACACTGGGGGGGGGAGCGGAGGTTTTCCCACTGTCCCCTGGAAAGCCTTGGAGCTTTAAGTGAGGGAAGGCAAGCAGCACGAAGCGCCGCAGTAAAGTAAATGCCGCGTTGACGAACGCCGTGGGTTTCCATCAACCAGGCAACCCCTTCTCCTGTGGAGGAAGGGTGGTCTTCGGCTCTCCGAGGAGGCTCTGGTGGGCTGTACCTGGGCCATCGCCCCGCAGACACACGGGGCACTGGGCACTCAGTGCCGGGGAGACCGGAGGAGACATTTCCCAGTTCTTACTGGGCGGTATTGTAGCTGCCTTCTGTAGGGTTTTGTGGGCCCTTTCATGGACAGAAGATGTTCTGCTCAGTCATCCCTCTTCCAGTTTCTTGTTACATTCTGGCCATTACCTGTCCTGGTTTTGGCTGGGATAGAGTTAATTTTCTTCCTAGTAGCTGGTACAGTGTTATGTCTTGGATTCAGTATGAGAAGAATGTCGATAACACACTGATGTTTTCATGAGCGTTCTAGTGTTTAGACCAAGTCAAGGATTTTTCAGCTTCTGATGCCCAGCCAGCAAGAAGGCTGGAGGGGCACAAGAATTTGGGAGGGGACACAGCCAGGACAGCTGACCCAAACTGGCCAAAGGGGTATTCCATACCATGTGGTGTCATGCCCAGTGTATAAACTGGGGGGAGTTGGCCTGGGGGGATCGCTGCTCGGGTACTGACTGGGCATTGGTTGGCAGGTGGTGAGCAATTGCATTATGCATCGCTTGTTTCGTATATTCCAATGCTTTTATTATTATTGTCTATCATCATTATTATTTTCTTCCTTTCTTTTCTATTAAACTGTTCTTATCTCAACCCATGAGTTTTACCTTTTTCCTTCCAATTCTCTCCCCCATCCCACTGGGTGTGGGGGGGAAGCGAGCGAGCGGCTGCGTGGTGCTGAGTTGCTGGCTGGGGTTACACCACGATGTTACCCTATCACTTCAGTCTCGTGGCTACAATAATTAGATTTCCTATTTTTTCACAGCATCCCTTTTGTCTAAAACAGGTAGAAAGGGATGTAGGAGATTGCACTGAGCTTTAGGTGTGCCTAAACCAGTGCCACAGTGGGGCTGCAAACACCACGATTCACGTGCAGTGTGACTCCTTCTTCCTTGGCATCGTCTCTAAGAGGAGGCTGCCCTTCTAATCTCTAGCTTCCTTGCCATAGTTCTTCACCCTTTCTAGTGCCTGGATGGCTGACTCCCAAACTAGCTAGCTTCCAGAGCAATGCCTCTGCACAAGGCCCAGAGAAGTGCCCGGAGTCCAGAGCCTGGGCAGAGACTGCCCAGGGGAGGAAGGGTTAACCTCTTTGCTGACCAGTGCCAAATTAATTTTGGAGTCCTGAAGCTTGCCTCCTGGTGCCAGCCCCAGCTCCTGATGACCAGCCTGGCGATGGTGCCAGTGGTTCAACATCCCTGGCTGAGGGGATCAGAAAGTAAAGGAAGGCAGAGTGAAGAAAAGCAGACCTATGCGTTGCTCTCCTAGGACAAGGTCAGTGGCTAAAGAGAGGAACGAAGACCCGACAGAAAGGGGGACATAGACAGGAGTTCAGAAATAACTGTGATGTTGGAAGTCGCAGTCACCTAAGCAAACTAGCGGGACTCCCTCAGCTTCCTCTGTTGTCCCCGAAG
This sequence comes from Aquila spilogaster, assembly GCA_024606505.1. Taxonomy (NCBI): domain Eukaryota; kingdom Metazoa; phylum Chordata; class Aves; order Accipitriformes; family Accipitridae; genus Aquila; species Aquila spilogaster. The sequence goes on from JANHGO010005236.1 coordinate 13,927, forward strand.
GTAGGTTCTCCCAAAGAACAATCCAGAGCACTAAATTTTGGTCTGCTTGGGTTTGCTCTCTGGAAGACCTGCTTTTCTCCCATCGTTTATAGAGAGACCGGTGGAGAGTTCCTTGGCTAAAATAGGAGTCCAAGTTGGTTGAGTGTGAATACCTATCCCCAGGATTTCTGTGAATTACGGGCAGGCATGACTGCCCAGCGCCCTGAACCTTGCCCAAAGCAAGTCACAGAGGTGACAGGCGGTCACAGAAGGACTGTGGGCGGTAAGCATACTCTTCTACTGAGCAGCAGAGAGAGTATTTGAACCTGCCTCTTACAGTAGTGACGTGCTACTGTGCATTTTTGACCTGTATAATCACGGAACACCTAATAGCTCCACAAAGAGTCTCCAGGACTAAACGCTTATGGGAGTTTTGCTGTTTGCAGCCATAAGACAAATGCCGTGACCTCTATATCAGCAATATGTGCTATGGTTGTATCAATTTGTACATGAAATGGGGGATCGCTGCTTCTTAACACATGCAGGAAAGTTAGTTCCTCTCTGCAATAATCTCATTCCACATATGATTATACAACCCCTTCGAGAGGCAGACCCTGCAACTTCAGCACTGGAAAGCAATGCATATGTTTCTCTCTGTAGTGAAGATGGTCCTGAGATGCATGCAGGTATGGAACATCTGTCCCATGCCATTAAAATGTTTGAAAGAAATTAAGTCTCTGAGAAAAGAGATTTGAACCGTAGTGTTTCCTTATTTATGATGAGTGAAAACTGAGCGTTTAATGTAACCATATTTAGAGTACTACTGTGTGTTGCAAGAAAACCTTTGTAATATGAGCAAATAGTGGGAAAACTCCTGAAACAGGCCTTAAAAATTATTCAGTTTTGTAGGCTGAAAAGTAATATTAAATTATCCTGGTATTTCCAGAATTGCTTTTTTGGCTTCCCCAAATGCCAGTTGAACAATCAGATTTGCTCCCCTTGTATAAACAATAATCTCTGTAAACTAATCACAAAACAAATAAAATCAATCATATGCTCTTATTTCAATTATTCACTTGGATTTCTACCATCACGGTACTTAAAAATCATCATCTCAATTAGATTCTTTTTGCCTTAGGTGCTGTGTTTTGCTAGGAGTCCGCCCTTCCTTTAGAGAGGTGAACAGGAGAGGCGGGGAGGGCAGGGACAGAAGGCAGGAGTGACTTTGCCCACAGGATGGAGTGGCAGAACTGCAAGTGGAAAACTGTCATAAATCCGTCCTGCCCACTGGGCAGCATTGTCCCTTATGGGAGCTCGAAAGTGAGCTGCTGAGCTGGCAGGGGAAAGTTCACAGCCTAAACTTTAGTCTGGGGTCTCCAGGAACCTGTGGGTACCTCTGGTGAGAAATTGCTATATTCTTTCTTGGGAAAAAGCTTCTGTATTGGCAGCAGCTTGATTTAAAACGTTTTATTTAAGCTTTATATTGCAGACTGTTTCTCTGTTTCAGTCTCAATTTGTTCCTGAATGAATCGAGGATGGCAGGATTTCAGGATGAGTGCTTTGTTTAATATTAGAGAAATCGTTTCTTCACAAATTATTCATTTGTTTTTAAAGCATCTGTGCTATCTTTCCTTAAAATAATTTAATTTGCATTTGCAAAACGGAGCGATAGGTGCTATATTGCGATCCTTGTGCAAACTTGACGAAAAAGGTTTTTGACATGTTTTTCTTCAGCGTTACTTTTTCTACAGTGACACAGTTCTCCCACAGCGCTTTGGGTTTGCTATTTCTTTCCCTAAAAAATCATTTATCTCCACTGGAACAGCTAACGGGGGAAAACAGAATTAACTTTTAAAGGATTTGGGGGCTGTTGTCAATGTAGGGAAGAGAATGGCCACGAGGTGGTAGCAGTCTGTAGGGGAGGGCCAGGAGATGGCTCTGAGCTTTGCGTCTTGAGCCAGGGAGGCCAATACTGCCTGTGTGCCTTAGGCCATACGGTGAAGCATTTGCAGTGTTCAAGCAGAGTTATTTTTGATCTATTTTCTTGAGTTATTTCACTTGGAGGTAATCTCGTGTGAGGTAGAGCAATGGGGGATAACACCATAGCGTCTCTCTTGTTGGCCCCGTAGGCTGGCGGCGTGTGACTTGATGCCCAAGTCCATTTTCAAATTGCCAGCGTAAGCTAGCATCTGGGCTTGTGTGCTGCCGTGAGGCCTTGGCTGGCTCATGCAGTCCGTCTGCTTTTTGGGCTCTCCTAATGGCACCCAGAATGGCACGGCCCCAGGTTGCAGAGTGCTGACCTCCTACGTACTCCTTCTGCCAGCTCGGATCGGTTCGGAGTAGTGCAGCGGGTTAACTTCATACTGCCTGGCTTTGTGAGAGATCAGGCGTCATCCACCCTTCCCGGGCTGCTGTAAAGCACGTGTTAATAGAAAAAGAGAGTGACAACTCCATCATGTGCTCTCTCTGATTTGACAGAAATGCGGTCATATGCCCAGACGTGATCAAGATTAAATTTGTGCTGCTGAGCAATCTGACAGTGTGCAAAGCCCTATTAATGCGCATGAAGCCACAGTTCTGGGCAAAAAAATATGCTCTTACGTCTGCTGCTCCTGCTATGAGAGAAAGGGGAGCTTCTGACAGACTACTGGGGCAGACAGGGATCATATTGGTCTGCGTTACAATTACCAGAAAAGATATAGGAGGTTGTTCTGTAAACTGTTTCACTGTGAATTCTGGGAGAATTTGATGCATGGGAATTATGGAAAGGTGTGTGAGGACTGGCAGCACTAACCTATTTCTACCCTCTGTCGGCTCTACATCATACTTGAGTGAAGTTTTTGTGTGTCAGCAGGACTTAATATAAAGGCAATATTCAATTTACAACATGATAAGGTTAATTTAACTCTGCAATGAAGATAAGCCCTGCATTTCTTGCTGCATTTCTATCTATAAATGCTAGTTGTGCTGTGAATAGCAACAGGTTCATTTGGGCTCGGTGCTCAGATGAGAATGCTCAGACACTTTGCAGCATGCAGTTTAAACCTTTTAAAGCAAAAAAAAAAAGGATGTAAGTACTAGTACGGACTCAACATTCATTGCCATTTGCTTACTGAGAGCCATAACCAACAGACTGAACTGCTGTTTCCTCCATGGAGTCCGTCTTTACTCTTGTGCAAGTTTTTCTCCTCAGTGCTAATGATTTAAACACCCCTTCACTTCTCAGCAAGACTCCATCCCTGGAGGCAAGGAAGGAGTGAAAAACTGTCACTTAATGTTGCACAGAATGAACTCGTGGTTTATATTAGGTCCCTTTCACCCAGTGCTGCGAACATGCACACATGCTTTAAATTTGTCTCCATTTCTATAGGACTATTCTTAGCGGTACAGTGAAATGTGCTCATGTTAAACATGCTACAGAGGAGTTTCAAAATAAATCATGTCCTGACTTGATCTGATTCCCTTCATTGTTGTTTTCCTTTGGCTGTAATATAGCTTATGGAGTGATAAAATGCAGCACTGAAGGTAATGGTCTAGTTTGTTTCTCTCTGATACAATCGTTGATACATTTTTCTATTTCTGGCTTAATTTCCATGTTTTCCTTTGATTTCACAATTCTCAAAGGTGCATCCTCCATTTTACAGAAAGCAAACTGTTTAAGAATATATATTCCAGCTACTTTTAGCTAAATACAAATAATATACTCTCTGCATACTTATACAAGCGGCTCACTTGAGGGATTTAGTAAATCTCTATGAATTTTTACAGGTATTTGAGAAGCTCTTAGTCAAGAAAACTCCTTTAAATCCAGTTATTTCCACTTTGTTCTTTTCTCTTCTTTGCAGATACTTTCTTCTCTCAGGCCATCTCATAAGCGTCACATCCCTAGCTGCCAATACTGATTCTTGTGTCCATGCTTGGGTTTCTTTTTTTTTTTATCTTTTCCCAGCTCCAACTTTAATAAGCCTCCTGGGCTTTCTTTGAAGATTTCATGTGCAACTGCAAATAAACCCTTGTGTACTCTGACGCTTCTATTTGGATTAAAAAGCCAAATGACCTTGTTTTAAAGACTGAACAAAGAGCTCTTGAAGATATATGGACATGGATACTCGACACACACCTGAACTCAAACCTGGAGTACAGAAAAAGTAAACACATTTTTAAAATTTTTTCTGCCTTCATTAACAAATTGCTCTGAGCCTGCTGTAATGTTTAAGTTCCTTCCTGTGTTTACTGAGTGAAAAAGGAGTTCTGTAAATTTTTTTCATTAGATGGGGTAAGTTTCTTTCCCATTTTCCCTCAAACGCTCTGGTACTTATATATATATATAAAGTTGTCCCACATACTTGGGGAATATTTCTAATATTTTTCTTTGTTACCTCATTCTGTTTTAAAGCCTTGGCTGAAGCTCTTGAGACATGTTGAAACAACCTGAGATCACCCAAAAGGAAACCTGAAATGTCATGCTACAAACTTGGCCTTGCAGTGTCAGAAAGTTTGCAAGCAACGATATATGCCCTGTTCTGAGGCAAACTTGTTTTAACACAAGTGCTTCCCAAAATCATGTTACTGCATTCCAGCACAACCCCTTGAGAGAAATGGGAAATGGTAAGGCCCTCCTGGAAATGGTTGGAGAAAAAAAAACCTCAGAGAAAATGGGTGGTGACCATGCATGGATCTTACTGCTCCAGCACATGTTCTCCGTGGATAGGGAGTGTTTTTTTATTATATAGTTGTACAGTGCTTAGCACAGCAAAGCTTTGAACCCTGCTAAGGGTTTTTGGATGTTTTGGGAATGCCAGTCAAAATTGTTCTATTTAACTAACAGTTGCTGTAGTGCTTTGAGAATTTGGTTTGTTCCTGCAGGTTTTATTTTTATCCACATTCCCCAGCTACGTGTCAGTGTGACTGTTGCTGTCACCGTTGTGCCAGGATTGGCCCTCACTGCATTCTGGACTACTTTATTTTTGGATTCTGAGTATGGCACTCACCTCTAATCACATGCAAATGTCTGCGTCTGAGCTAGGCACCTTAAGTTTTTTCCCTTGTCTGTGGAGGATTAATCGATGTAGCTGAGACTAGGGTACGATGCCTGTGTTTGATTAGATGAAACTGTCCTACAACTCCAGTGGTTTTATTGACAAGATCGCCCTTGGCAGCCATGATAATAACCTTTCTCCCTTTTCCCCTCCGCCACATCTTCCCTCCCTGCCCTGTCCTGCTCTTCCCTTTGGCTAATCTCTGCTGCTGCTGTTCCCAGTGCTGTGCTTGTGCCCACACTGCCTTCTACCCAGTCTGCCTGGTTTTTTGCTGGTTGTTTCACTGGTTTTTTCAATGGGCATTTTTCACTAGTGTCTTTCTAACTGCAGGGGCAGTGGAAATAAGAGAAATTTCTCCCTCAGCTTTTGAAATAGCTTAGGGCATAAGACAAGCTGCACAGGGCCAGCCCCAGGGTTCACCCACCTGCTGTTGTGTTTCTGATAGCTGCCAATAGTGAACGCTGGGAAAGATGCAGGGCAAGCCCACGGTGGTTCCTCCAGCCTGCAGAGGTCTGGCTCAAAAGCTTTCTAAATCAGAGACATGATCTTTGAATCTAAATAAATGAACTTTCACAAACAAGGGGGGGATGTGGCAGTGAGTCTGAGGTTGACATGTCTAACCCCCTCCTCTACCCTCCTCGCTCTTGACTGGGCATCGCTGGCTGTGTGGCTGTTTTGTAAATGTGGGATTTATTTACATGAACCAACTCAATTACTTTTTCTGATTTTTTAAAATAAAATAATAATTAATTTTTCCTTAGCTATAAACTCCAGAGAGACTGGCTATAGTAAGAGAGCGGAGAAGCAGTTAATGAAAGCATTGCCATCGGGGTTGATAATGGCCTTGTGGGAAACCAGTAGTAGCAGGGCTGATGCATCTCAGTGTCAGTACAGAGTCAGTGAGTTTGTGACTTGCACTGCAGATTGCCTCTGATTTAATACTCAGTCCAGGACATGGACCCGCTGGGATAACCAGGCTCTGAAGAGCCTTTTGACTTAGGAAGACCTCTGTAAGATGCAGTCCAGCCAGAAGTTCTTTAGCTCAGAGGATACATCCCCCAAATTGTAAAATACAGGCTGATCATAAGCAACAATGTGACAGCAGTGCTGGGAGGAACAGTGACCAACTTTCCAAAATGGCACAGAAATAGGGGAGACAGTGAGAAAAGCTCATGGGGAAGATGATCTAGGGAAGGAAAAGTTGAGAGACCTGTTTTACAAAAGGGAAGGTGGGCAGACAGTATATACTTGCTGATAGCAAGCTCCAATCCTACAGCACCGCATCAAGAGAACAGCTATCCTGACTGAGTACCCTGTTAAGGAGCATGAACTTGAATTTACATTTCCACAGCATCAGTGACAGCCTAAAGCCAAACCCCTCTGAAGTTAACCCAGTGGTTTGCAGCCTGCTTTCCTGCCTAACTCAAACTGGGAATGACACCAAGCAGTTCCCTGGTGGAATGGCAAATAGATTATTTTGCTATGGTTTTTTGTACCTGCTACATTTGTAATGTACCACCCTTAACCTGCACTGTTTTATGCTGCTGCACAAGAGCATGGAAAATATTTTGTTATTTGCTGATTTATTTCTTTATGGAAACATGCTGTCTAAAGGTGGTGTGCTCTGTGTGAAATACTCAGCATCCCTCCAGTGATTTTTGGACTAGCACATAGGTGGCATGGCTGTACTTCAGAGCTCAGATGTCCTGGCGCTAGCTCCAGTTAGACTGGGAATAGCTGAGCAGTGCTGTGCTGAGATAGCAGTCTGGACCTAGAGAACAGTACAGCAGTTTCACTAGGGACTCCATTTCTCTGCAGGGAAAATTAGCTGGCCAGGCTGCTGTGCTGAGGTGTTAGGCTGTTTCCCAAATCAGAGCTATTTTTGTGGGCATTAACTCTGCAACCTTTGCACCAGGCTCTGTTGTACAATGCAGGTATGCTCTGTTGCCTGTTTCTGCACCAACAGATCCATGATATAACAGACAACATGACAAATATTAACCCAGCAGAGGTTATTTTTGTCTGTCTGTTGCAAGATAGCTGTACCGAGACTAGGATAACATGGAGTAGATCTGGTGATGCTGAACAAGTCAAGAAGATCTGGGACTGGCTGGGTAAATCAGCAAAGCAGATCTATAGTGCAGAAAACAAACAGTTCAATAATGTTCCTACTTTTAAGATGAAAGCAGAGCCTCTTGACAGTGAAATAACAACAGCTCAGATAAAGTAGCACTAGAAAGGTGATGAAACCACTGCACTAGCTTTAAGCTATCTGGCATGGATGCTGCTGAGGAAATTGGTGCAGCAGCAAGAATTCTGCATGGGCTGCAAAATGCTGCTGAGAAGCTGTATAAAATCACCATAGTTTCATGCTTCAACTAGTTGAAACACTTATAATCCAGAATGTGGTATGTATGAAGCAGGTTCCTGCTCTTTAGGTGGGTTCATGGACTCTTCTAGACAGCCTCCCATTTTGGATGATGTGTTTTATCTTTTTCCAATATGTTTCAAAATTCTTTCTAATGGAGTGTGAGTTCCTGCTTGCCTTGGTTGTTTTTCCTGGCCCCTTTAGAAATAGTTCACGGAGTCCCTGGGGTCTGTAGACCACAGGCTGAAAATCACTTAATAATTCTCTTTCCTGGTGCCTTGCAGATTCCTGGACACAGCATCTCTTTCAGCAGAAGAACCAGGGTGATATAGCCACAAATGCATTCATAGCTTATTTGAGACAGAAGGCATGTTTTTTAGGTCAGGACAGTGGGGTATGCATGGCAAAAAGAACCTGACAGAAAACAAAAGGGCTAAGTGACATTTAGTGCATGACAATGAATTATTCATTTCTTTTCGCATTCGAAACTTTTCTTTGGGAGGTGAGCTGAGAGGTAAGTGAGTTTGTAGGGTAGAAAACACTGGTTAGACTTACTCTGCTGTGGCTAGGGTTTTTTTTTATGTTGACTTGGGGTTAGGAATAGTCTGTAGCTGTTTCTTCTTCAATTGTATTTTTAACTTTTGGCAAAGTCTCACAGTCTTGAAGATGCTTATTTTTATAGATTACAGAAAACAAAATAAATAAAAACAGGCTATTTGTATCTCTGTGCTTGTGTCATTCAAAGTCATAGCTATGACTTTCACTGGTCAAAACAGGACCCAACAGCTGGTCTTCTACAGCTGTGGAGAGCTCAGATAATACTTGATAGTGCTAAAGGTACACTATATTTTCACCAAAGCCCCCTGTCTTTGCTTCCAGTAAGAGAAAGTTCTTATTTATGGGACAGCTGATGGGACAGCCAAAAGTTCTTATTTATGGGACAGCCAAAAGATGAAACTCATGTTATAAGATCACTTTTTTCCCAAGTCTGTACCAGCAGCTGGCATTTCCTAGAGTAGAAGTCACTGCTTCCACGTAGGGGGAATTTATCCTGAGATACACACACATCATTGTGGATGAGTATCCCGGACCCCTCTGTGCTGCTCCTGGCCCCAGACACTGCGGTATTGCTCCCCTCCCGCACGGTGGGGTGGGTCGTGGGAGGCAGCAGGGCTTCCCGTGCTCTGCATTCACATGTTGGGTATTACTAATCCCATGGTTCCTCTTCTGAAAACTCTCTAAATGTTTCTATGGATGAGGAACTTCCCTGTGTTTCAGTGCCAGTAATGGCAAGCTCTGTTTGAGGATGTAGCGTGCTGCCACATGCCAGCTGTGGCTTTGCAAGCCAACCGCTGTGCTTTTGGGCAGTTCTGGCAGTGCATTTTGGAAGGCAAAAACTACTCTGGCTCTCCTTTCCCCACTTTCAGCTGGACTTACAGGGCAACAAGAAAGTGGATAAGGGCTGGAAGATGGCAAAGGGCAGCAGGATGGGACAGTGATGCTGTGTCAGGAGGGTCTTCCCTTGGCACAGCCTCACTCAGAGTGATTTTGTACCAAAGCCTGAGAAGCATGGGCTGGTAAGGCAGAGATTTTAGGGCTCTGTTTTTACAGCCTCTTAAAGAATGCCATTGTCATAAAAGGAGCTTTATGGTATTTCTGGATTTTAAAAGTCCAATAAAAATTTAAGTGGGAAAACATACCAAAGTCACCCTTACTTTCTGTATCTATAGCTCCAGTTCTCACAATACACCACGGACATTGCTGTCTAACCATACAAAGCCGTGTCCTCAATAAGGACATCTCTGTGTTAAGGAAATCCCCCTTGAGTTTGGCATGGTGAGGAGCAGAGCCCCCAGCACTGTGTGCAGTGACCCTTGGATGAACAGCAGGCAGAACCAGTACAAGCATGTGGGGATCCCCAAGAGAGCAGGACATATTTGCCAGCCACCGTCATCATCCTCCAAAGGAGCTTAAAGGAGGCACTTGCGTATGGGGGGGGAGCAAGAGTTGGAAATGGTGCCCACTCACACGCCTGCAGCCTCGCTGCCTCCAGGAACAAAACTGGAACAAAAGCAATGCCAGGTCAGTCCCAGTCTGTGCTTA
>JANHGO010005237.1:0-23415 GCA_024606505.1 Aquila spilogaster
AATTGCTGTCCCTCACATTCACACTTTGCCAAAGGACGAGGCTGGCTCTGGTGGCGGTGGGTCTGGCTCTGACGTGCCGGGGATGGAGGAGGTCCACGATGGTGGAGGAGAGCCACGCTGGGCCGGACTCACACCAAGGGCCTTCCTCAAACTTAATGTCAAGCCTCCCATCGCTAATTAAGTCCTCACTCGTCTCTGGAAGGGTGACCCCCAGGCCGAGGGGGGCCCACTGCCACGTCCCTGGGCACTTGCGGGCCAGCAGGAGCTACACCCTCGGTCCCTTGCCTCATCGGTGGCCATACGGGCCAGAGCAGCTTTTCTCACTGTCGTCCAAAGCTTTTTTCATCTTTTCTAATGCCACATTTTCTAGTGTCTTCGGAAAAGAGGGAAAAAAAGCCCTTTCTGGATTTAGTAACAGTATTTACCTGAATCTGTGAGCAAACAAAAACTGGCACCTGGGGCAGCAAACTGTTTCCTTTCCTTTCCCTTTTTTTTTTAAAAAAAAGATGTTACCTGCAACCTGCACGTGATAATTTAAGCACCAACACCGGTGCTGAAAACCTCAGCAAATGCACTCATCTCCCGATCGCAGACTGCTGCCTTGGGAGCTCAGTACACCCAGCAGCGCCTGCTCAGCTCTCAACCCTGGCAGACTTCTCTGATTCACGTGTGTATCGTCAATATAAAAAAACCATTTATTCCTAATGTGCGTAATTATTTTAATAGCCCTGAAACAAGCTTCATAACCAGCTGACGGAATAAACCGTGCTAAGGAGAGCTTCTGCAAAAGCCCAATTTCCCTGCAGGAGCCTCTGGAGAGGGAACCTTTAGGTATTCTAATTTGCAAGCATTTGGATAATTAATTAATGACCAAAAGGAGCAATGCTAAGGAAATCTGTGCATTGTCCTAGTTCTTGAAGTAAATCTGGAGAATATGCGTCAAGGGGTGTGATACTGACTTCCATAGAGTTGCATTAGGCAAGCATTTGGCTCAGCACAGCTCAATTAACTTTGGACTAAGATATTTTCACAGAATGAAGGAAAGAGTAATAACTCTGTAACTGACTGAGAAATGGAAAAAGCAACAAAACAGTTGGTGACAAATGGGGGAGGAATCCAAAACAAAATAAAACTCTCTGGACTCAAACTGAAACACTAATTAGAGACAATGCATAACTATAGCTAGAAAAAAACTGGAAGACTGTGAATGCTTGTTAGTATTGTAGACTGTGTCTAGTACATTTCCCAGGAATCTTAGAGAGTGATTCAACTATTAGACAAGCACTCAAAATCTTTAAACAATATTAAAAAAAACCCCAAACAACTCTCCAGTTTTCAGAAGATGGCTTTCTGCCTGTTGAAAGGTTTTCTCCCCTTGTTATTTCAAGACCCCCATGACTGAACGTAGCTGGCCCTGGATCTAAGAAAAGAGACTGAGTTATGTTTCTCCTCTGGTGTTTCTAAGCCCTGTCTAGCATTTCTTGCAGTCTTCCACTGCGGTGCTGGCACTGGTGCAGTGCCCAGAGGTGGTAGCAGCCATCAATCACGGTCTAACAATTGCCATCCCAGCTTTACAAAAGCCAAGGCAAGTGCATAGCTTTCCTTGCTCTCATCGACATGATCCCAGTTTAGCTTTTAGCATACTGTGATCCTGAAAAATTTTTTCTTTCTTTTGTACAGGAACTAGTTTACTGCCTGTATTTTAATTAATTTAATTTGCGTTGCACAGGTAAATTTTTGCAAGAAGGCAAAGTCAGCTGCACCTATTAAAAGCAGCGGAAGACAACAATGAGCTTGAGCCCCTCGGACAGATCGATTAAATGGATTACCCTTAATTATACATGCTGTAGTACCAGTTCTAAGAATTCTCCTCAAAAAACCACCACTGACATAAAACACATGCTTCTCAAACTTTGAACCAAACCTTATTAATCATCTGAGAAGTACCAACAAAGTTGACTTGTTGGGGATTGAAGAAAGAAATGGGGTTCTGTCAGAGTGTCAGATTTGAACTTGAGGTAAGCAAAGGTAAATTCAGTGGAAACCCACACTGTTGTTCTTGCTGACATCTGATCTGAATTTATATCAAAGGGTAATCTTTATTAATTTAATAACAATAAAGCTTTGCTGCTTCCGTTTGGCTCAAGTTTTGTTGAGGTAAAAAGGAGCTGCAAAACACCTTGTAATGCATAGAGATATGGTGAAACATTTACATACAACTACTGTTTATCGACACATAAATACTGAGCAAAATGTGGGTCTTATGGTATCTGTGTTCTTTCTTTGTACAGTAATTCATTTATTGTCCTGTATTGGCTGACAGCATGTTAGAGTTTATTTCCATGTGTTTCCAAAGCATTTGATGATACAAATTTCATAACTGTGAGAAGAGCCTGTCTCTACCGATGCATATTAAGAAATCAGCTCTTATGTATCCCAGGCCAAAGGCTGCTCTCTGTGCTCCTGTGAAGGTGCTGGGGAACATCGGTGACATTATTTACAGCAGGGAAAGCTCCTTACACAGCGTCCTGTTAGAAGCTTTAAGCCCAGAAAGAACAACCTGATGTATGTTCTGAAAACCGAAATGTTCATACTCTATTGAAGTGTGGGGAACTACAGAATTAATCCAATTTAACGGAGCTGTGAGAAAACCCTTCTTTTAGTGAGATCAAATACTTGACAGCTGACCTCCCAGGTCTGTTCCAGCCTAGCCATACCTCCACCCCCAGCTTTATATAGCACACTTAGATCAGCCATGAGCTAAATATTTTGAATTGCTTTGATGCTAAACTTCTGAAAATAGCAAGTCTTCTGATGTTTGTCACACGGATTTTCAAGTTGCCGTGTGAATGCAACTTAATATGTTACATGAAAGCTCTCAGCTCTAACGGTTCAGTCCTCCCTTTGCCCCAAACCCTTTCATTCCCAACTTAAAGTAGCCCTTTCAGAGGTGTGGGCTCAAACCTACTCTGCTGTGCCCAAGTGCAAATTGCTGTAACATTTGAAAATCGCTGCTCCACACAGGCTTGGCACAGCAGCCCATCTGTCTGCCACAGAGTATTGCTTGCATACTTACGGCCTGATGGTCGTTACCAAGCCCAGTTACTAGTAAAAAGAAAACAAGGTAGGGGATGAGATGGTCTAGCAGTGAGTCAAACTTACCAGTAGGAAACTCATTTGGAGGCATGTGGCATCTGACTCTCTGAAGCCCCAACCTGCCGTGTGAGACCCTCGCTGTGAGCCCAGCAGAGGCAGGCTGCACGTCATCATTCAGACACTGACACTAGAAGAAGCTGACGTAAGTGAAAGCAAGCACATGGAGATGCTACTCACTAATTTCACATTGGTCTCCTTCATAGCCCGAAGGACAAATGCATTTTCCCAGATAGAAACACGTTCCTCCATTGAAACAAGTTGTTGTACAATTTGCTGAAACAGATAAAACAGGAATGAACTAAGTCACTAATATGAACTCAGCCTGACTTGGCCTTAATGTTTTCTGCTGCTCATCATAAATATTGAGTAGGTTTAAAGAAGTTCATTAACATCTTTTCATCTGGTTTATAAAAGAAGACTGAAACGCAGTTTTTCCTACATAATGCTTTACACAGGCACACACACAAGTCAATATAGAGACAAGTGAACAATACAGCAGTGTGATCCTCGAGGACAGATTGCATGCGTACATCTTTATCAGTCCTCACATGTAAAGCTTGCTGAAGGATCAAGTCACAATTGCTATTGAAACTGCCAGTGTCTGATAAAAGGAGCACAACCTAGGACTGGAAGTTACTTCTACAAAAGCATATTTCACTACAGTTCTTAATTAACACCTTAACTAGGAAGAAACCTGTATAAGTTTTTGCTGTGTGGTTACATAGGTGCAAATGCTGTGTCTCTGACTTGCCAAATTACTTACATTGTTAGATGTGACTTTTCCCCAAATAGCTGGGATTCACATTAATCCTTCAAGACACCAGGAGCATTTCACTACAGTGCACTTTTGAAACATTTTTTAAATGAGGTAAAAGTCTCATCAAGGACTAGATACAAGTCAGAAGGACATTGACAAAACAGTTTGTGCAAGCACACCTAAAGGCCTAGGACGGTTCCCATTATTTTTCTGGAAAGTCCGCTAGGACCTTTGGCATTTAGTCTTTACTTCATATAGTTCTGCTACAATAAATGCAATGTGATGTTCTGTAATCTGCTCTGCCACGAGCAGGTCAGCTATATTTCTGCAGGAAACTACTTGGTTTTTTTCTATGTGGTAGCTTGGACTGTTCCAAATTACTGTTCTGAACAACTAATTGTTCTTTTTTATCCTTCCTGAGCCACAATGCAGCAACAAAAAATGAAGAGCCTGCTTATTTTTTCATGGGTACAGATGCAGCAAATTAATACTAAATAATTATTAAAACTAGTTTTACTCCAGGAAACTAGAATTCAAATAGAGATCATCTTTTTTCCTAGGCCAGAAACATAAGTTAATTTTGTGGTAGGTCCCACAGCTTTCAGTGGATCAACTAAAGCGATTATCTAAATTACCCTTCACAAAGCTGGCTTATATGGATGCCTGCACATCCAGCTGTGAAAGCACTGCAAATCCCTACATTCTTCCAGCAGCTGCCAGGTTGTGCTAGAGCATCTGTTTGAAGAATCACAAAACGTTTAAAGCTTACTTACTCCATCACTTGCCTGACTTTCCAAAATCCACTCCTAGAGGGAAACTAACACAGGTGAGTAAAGAGAGGCTGCTGGATATGGAGCCTGGGGGGGTTTAGCCAGCAGTTACCTTTGTCGCAGTTGATGCCGTAGAACCCCGGGGGGCAGATGCAGAGGCCGGGTGTAATGCAGAGCCCACCGTTCATGCAGCGAGGAGCACACAGCGCTGAGGAGCAGGAAGAACAGAAAAAACGTTGCTGGTGTGATAGCAACTGGCTATTTAAATACACAGCACATTGACCTCTTAATCTACTTGTCCTTCTGCTGAATGTAGTAAGTCACCTTTGCAAGGCATCTTTGTTAGTGGCTTAGATCAATTACATCTCTGGTTTGTATCTGGCAATTTGTGTGTAGTGTTACCAAAAAAGTGAAGACTAAATTCAGTTCAAATCCAGTTCCATACGTAAGCAGAAACTGCCTCTTGTACAGTTTAATTCCAAACAGGGGAGAGCAAAGTGCCCACCTACACCCTGTGGATATTTGCAGCCCCCCCAGAGCAGTCCTCTCTATAACTGGACTCTGGTGCTGCAGCTGGCGCCCAGCTCTGCAGACAGGACTGTCTCTATAGGGGCTGCGCTCAGAGGTGTCGGCAATTCCGTGGGGTTCCCAGGCAGGCTTCACCATGAACCCTCCCCTCTTCCTCTGCATACCTGAGCGTAAGCATGGCTACCTAATTTAGGCTAGGGAAGCCTGCCACGTGGCCCGCTTTGGTGGCCAAGCTGTCCTGCATGCTCCTCATGAACGTTCTCCAGAGCCCCTGTGCTCTCCCAAGACTTCTCTGCAGTTGTGGCCACCCCACAAGGCTCTTCCAGGGAGGCGTGTCGGGGGCAATGCTTCATCTCGCGGCTGCCCACGACGGGTACGTGCAGCAAGGTTGGGTCCGTACTAGTGAGTCAAACAGCACCCAGGTGCGGGGGCAACTGGGGGCACAGGATCATCCATCTTGTGAAATCATTGGTGCCGTTCCTGGCATGGCTTTGTCCCCGGCTGACCGGCAAACCCTCCCAGGCACGGCCCTGGGGCAAGAAGTGGCCACAGGCTCCTCCCAGCAGGGAGTTTGGAGGGGCTTTTTTTGGGGGGGGAAGGGTAAGAGAGTTTATTAAACATATGAATGTAAGCTGCACCTTGCCAGTTGGCCTCCAGGCCAGAAAACAGTCCCTGATACTCTGTACTTAATGTTTTGGACGTAGCCAGAGCACCTGGGAGTGAAGGATGGCATTGGAATAGGATGCCCACGGGGATGGTTTGCTCCGTCTCAAGTCACCCCAGGGACAGTCTGCCACTGGGGCAGAAGGAAGGAAGAGGTAGGAAGAAAAGCCAGTTTCCTCACCAAGTCCCACCAATTTCCTGGTCCTTCACTCCTGGAAATGTTGTTTGGGGCTATTAGTCACTAATGGAAGGGAAAAGGAGACTCTTCATCTTCCCCTCTTCATTGTCAGCCTGCCTCCAAATTAGGTCTTATCTCCAAATCAACAAATGCGGAACAACAAAAGTCCTGTGCTTTGTTTCCCAGCTAGTCCTCATTAGCAGAAGAATTTTATTTAATCTTTTTGCCAGATGGATTCCCTGTGATTAAGGATCACTTGACTATTGTGTCAGTTTTTGTTAAAAGCAATCTCCTAGAGAGAAAACATTTTTCTTGTAAGCAATTAATATTTCCATTAGATCATGGATGATAATAGTACTTCTCTTACATGTGCGGACCCAAAATACACAAAATCTTCAGAATATTATTTTTAGGGGAGGCTACAGTGCAGTAGCTACAGTTTTGTTGAGATTATGGTAAAGAAGACAGTTGAGAAGATGTTTTAAAAATTACCTTTCTCACAGTGAGGCCCGTAAAATCCATCTGGACATTCACAGACATGTCTTTCGTTGCAAAACCCTCCATTTCTGCATCCTCCTGGGCACTCCGCTTCATAGAATATAATGACAATCTTAATTGAATATTATATACTTCACTTGTCAGCCAGCTCTCGGTAGGATCAATATATTCCTTTGACACAACAGTAAAAATATTTGCTGACAGGCAAATGCTGACAGAAGTGGAAATTCAGCTAAGACCTCCTCAAGAGAAATTAGTTTCTTTTTTGTTAGTCCACAAAGAGAGGTTTCATCACGTGTTCAGACAAATGCACGATGTGCTTGTTGACAGACTGTGCACTTCCATTGCTCTGCTGGTCTGTAGATGCATGAGCAACGGGGATGCTCTGCTCAATCCAGCACTTTCTCCTCTGCACGGAAACAAGCAGGCAACTCAGTGCGGGACCTGCATCGCTGCTTAGACCTGCCCTCAGTATACAGGACCAGTTTCAATTTCTGCAGCCTTAAGTAGACTGCACTGCAACTTGCATTTATCTAATAGCTGATTAGAGCTACAGGAAATGATGGCTGCTACAACTACATGCAGTATTCTGCTGCACTCACATAATAGCTTATTATTCAGTAGGATGCGAAGGGTAACTCGGAGACTAAGCAAAAGGAAAGAAAATCTGATGTACTGGACAGGTGGCTGGATATTGTGTACAACTGCCAAACAAACAGGAAAGAGAGAGGAGGAAAGGTGTAATTTTAAAATGCTTTTCTATCCAAGGCCACAGATAAATGAAGCAGCAAGTGTTGCTTTAAAAGTAAAGCTGTTTACAGCAGTAGTAATAGCGGTAAAGGCTTTTTGGTCTTGCTGTGTTCCAACACTGTACTCTAGGACTCTTTCTGGAAATGCTTCTCTCTTTGTACCCGAATGCAGAGCTGCTATTCATTACAGAAAAAGCATGCTTAAATACATTTCAAACAGAAAAATAGGAAAACATAATTTTTTGCGTGGCCACCTCTTAGCCACAACAAATCCTCTCCTCTCCCACAAAATTGCTCACTCACTCCCCTCGCTTCCTCTGGTGGGGGCCCTTCTGGGTGGCCAAGAATGACTGGAAACAGTGACCGGGGCCCTGGCAGGAGGAATCGGAGCTCCTCGCCATGAATGATGTCTTTCAGAGGAAGGAAACTCACCCCTTCTCTGACATCAACTGGTAAGGACATTCTCATCCTTCTCAGCATCTGTCCCAAAACACTGCGGTGTCCACCTTACCCAAGAGAGGGCAGGAATGGGAGTTATCCCAGTACGCACTGGAAGAGATGAGGTGAGAAAACTCCTCCTCTGCCCAGCTTCAGAGTTTGGAAAATCATCCTCATGTCTCAGCTGGCTCCAGGAACAAAGGACCGGGACAATGATCACCCCCAGCTTTCCTGAGAGGCCATATGATGTAATACTGCTAAATTGTTAAATATCACATCTCGTATCAAAACGGTAACAACAACAACTGGGATGAATGCTACTACTAAACTGAATTTGGAGCCCTCTCTGTTTAAGCCACATTTTTCCACAATACAGACCTGTAACTCTGCTGTCCCTATAAGATTACCCCAACATTATTTCCAAAGTTTATTAAATTCAGTATCTTTGAACTGAAATGAAAATAAAAAGACATCAAATGTTCTGTGTTGTATTTACATCAGTCACACAACTTCATACCTGAGATCTGATTGATTGTGCTTCCATTAAGCCCTCATTTTCCTTCGTGTTTCTCCACCCACTTCTTCTCCCCCTCCTCCACTTTCCCTGGGCTAATTGGCAGCGGCAAGGCTTCAAAGGAGACAAGCAGCTTTGCTATTTAGGTGTAGTGAGGTTTCAAAGAATAAACAGCTCCTGCTCCTGCTGCTCGCTCTTTGAAGCCACACTACAGCCAATTAGCTCAGAGAAAACAGCGCAGAGAAGCAAATGTGGGACTGGGAATGGAAGATTTGATAGAAGAATGAAAATCTCACTCTTTGTACATCAGCTCTCTCATGGGTTCATTTGATACAATTGCACATGACATGGGATAACTGCCTTATCTGAGATACTGATTTTTCAATTTTCACAGCTTCAGTTTAAAGTGATAATTATAGTTGTTTGTAGTGTATCAAATTAATCCAGAAAGTCTTCTTACATAGTGTTTATGGTTCATAGATTGGTTGATTAAACAGGTTCCCTCCTTTCCAAGTAAACACTGCAATAACTTCATGGTGCCCTTCTTCTACTAGCGCATCCTGTGGGTGTTTACTGCTTGATAGCTGCCAGTATTGAGGAGCAGCTTCCACCACCTTACCTGTATCCAAAACCAAGAGGTTGCCATCTGAGCTCCAGAAAACGTAAAGCCAACTTTTGCAGAAATTTTCTGATTTAGGATTTTTGCATTTGGTTTGGATGTGCAAGTTGAGATTTAAGAAACTGTTGAACTAAGGCACCAAACAGTATTAATTGAAGTCAGTATCCCCACTACAGATCCTGAAGTTCAGTTCTCCAAATTATGTGCCATTTCTGGAAATGTTAGCCTCAGCTTGTTTTCACAGGACTAGTTCACCTCCAAGCATCTCAAATCACCTGCTAACAGGTGCTTCTCATATGATACATTTCTATCAACGTCCTTGATGTGATGAGCAGTGAACAGGAGGAGAAACGCCTCCAACCCAGTCTGCTCTAGGAGGTGGAGCTGACAGTAAGAAAAGGCTTAGTAAACACGTAGTAAATGAACAGCAAACCCACAGACAGAACAGCCTGGCATTCACCACCATTGCTACACATTGTGTGACCACTTTACTTCCATCTTCTCTAGCCCTTATCCTGAATGAAACATAAGAAAGTTAGGTGACCTGGTCTAACAGTATTCTGGCCTGTTCTTTTTAGTGTTACCTTGCTGACAGGTTTTAAAGAAGATGGCATTCTGAGGGGTCTGGAGAATAATATTGCCTTCTGAATTCATTATGATCACGTTCACTTCAAATGCAGCAACCCCATCTTGTTTTCCAAGGCAAGGAAATCCAACCTGAACGACTTAAAGGAGAATAATGACAATAATATTTATATTTACATGCATATATATCTATATACATATAAAAGCATACATCAAAATACAAAAAAAAAAAGATAATATTTATAGTTAAGCTTTAGAGTAATGCCATTAATGAAACCCTGTAACACAGGGATACACGGATCACCTTATTCATAGGTGGCTCCAGGACTGGAAGTACAGCAGCACAGGAGATGAGCCTGTGCTCATTTACTGACATAACCCCAACAGTCTACAGCACAAACAGCGATCTTCACGCAAACATACTTTTGCTTGCAGACAAGGCAATTACTCATGCGGAGGTATCTAAGGATACACCAAAACAAGCTGGAAGCCTACATTTAATTTTCTAAGCTGAGCTGATCACTTCTGAGTCTAAATTTTGCAGGCACTCATATGACTTCTGCAAAAACATCTTATGCATTTTGGAAAAAAAAGTTACTTTAGATATGTTTAGCTGGTTTGGATATTGCAATTAATACTTAAATAGAGACACTGATTTAATCAAAACTTACTCCATAAAGTGCTGGCAAGATGGTACACTTGATAAATAAGATCATGGGTGCAAATGTTTAAAAAGAAGACATAGACACATCACTGACAGAACTTGTTAACTGTAGCAATATTTAGAGATTGCCTTTCCAGGAAAAGTATTCAAACACTTTTGAACTACAAAGAGTTTAAGTAAATAATTAAGGCCAGTAAATCTGGAGTATTTTAATGAGGAAGCAAGCCTGATACTGCAGAGCTATGAAATGCTCCGCTGTGATTGTCACAAGTGATCTTAAATAATCTTCAGATGAAACGATTTTCTCTCTTTTCTTCAAAATTGGTTCTTAACAGCTGCTTTGTAAGTTAGATCCAGCTAATAGAAATTGCTTATTCATTTCTTCTGAAGCTAGCCTGAGATTTCAGAACCAAATATTGAGCTAACAGCCCTGTATTGAGTTTGTTTAACATTGCTTGTTATAAAAAATTTTGCAAGTTGCAATTGGGCCATTTTTGTTATTTGTTGCCTTGCTACAATATGGAATAATCTATTGCTGAAAGACATTCTGCTTCTGGTAAGTCCTACGGACTGAAAGGTCTGTTGCAGTTTTGATTATAAAGCAATTTCATTGCTGAAGCACTTTTACACCAATCTTTTAAAAGAGCGTCACAAAAAGCATGTAACTATGTGGTAAGTAGGAAGCTCTTACAGTGGATTAAATACAGTTTAAATGCAGTGAACTCCTTAAACTGTAGTAACCTTCTTACAGCACAAGTGCAGGAAAACAGTGCTTGTATTGGGATACGTGTGACTTAACTGAGCAAATTGCAATGGGGAGGAAGATACGGCAGAATTTTCATGATGGCACTGTAGTCATATCTAGGCTTCACGGAATCGGTAGCAAACCCCTGAACTCCCCTGAGATTTGGCTGTGGGTTTAAATGCCTAGGGCAAAGACCAGGAATGCATCTCTTAGGACTAAAGTCCAAGGGGACAGGTCAGAAACCCCTTATTCCAGCACACCCCACCCTGGAAGCATCCGTATTTTTGGACTTCCCGTATGTCCGAACTCCTAGGCACACAGAAATGCAGTAAAGGACCCTCCTGTTAGCAATAAGCACCTAGATCCTGGCTGAGCTCTGTGGTGGCTCAGAGCTGGCATAAAGTCCCTAAACTCTGCCTGAATCCCTGCCTTTTTATGCCTGTTTGAATAACGCTAAGCACGCACCAACAGCACCACAGTCAAAACAAAGCACAGAGCAAAAGTCCCTTGCATCCAGAACCACGGCTGTGAGTTCCCGTGGGCTACCGAAGTGCTGAGCAGGGCTGTGGCACAGCAAACCTCAGGTCTGGTCCCTGCTTCCCAAATTCAGGAGGCAGTTTACATTTCTGTAAACTGGCTAAAAACAAGGAGAGGGAATCACGGCTCGGGACTTCTCTCTGCTAGCCATCATCCCACCACCAGGCCACAGAATTGCCTCTCGCGCACATTTATATTTCTGCATCCCCTGGAGTGCCTGCACCCAGGGCTGCAGAGCAGACAGCTCTAGCAGGAGTGAGGAAAATTTAACTAATTTGAAAAGGAAGCTAAGGAAACCTAGTGATTTATATCTAGTTTAATTTTAGCTGGTAATTAGAATGCTCTCCTGGGATGTGGAGGGTGCAGGTTTAATCCCTTTTGCCTGGGAGCTCGTGCCTTTTCCTTTTGTTCAGGAAAACAAGGTTCCCTAAATTGTCTCCAGTAGAGGCAGGTTGAGAGTAACTCCTGTGTGTCTGCACAGCTCTGCAAGTTTGCAGGCAATTGCTTTACCTACTTAGTTAATAGGCAAAAGCCACCACCAAAAGCCACCTACACTCTCAGGGGTGGGATTGCTTAAGGGACATCTCTAAATTACCAGTCCCAGTAGAAGTGGGCACGCAGGGTCTGGAGAAGAGCAGGGGTCCATGCACAGCCCCGCAGCCCCCTGTCCCTCTCCACCAGCACGGCAGAGTGAGCAGAGATGCTGCTGCACCCAGAGAAGGCACCAGTTTCTCCCACCGAACCTGGAGAGAGTTTCAGCACCTTTGGTTGCTCAGCACGTACATTTTAACGTGTCAACACCAGCAGCGGGCAGGGAGAGGAGATGTCCTGAGCCTGGCCAGCAGGCTGGGGGAGGGCTGCGTGAAATGCACGAAGCAGCACTGTGCCAGCAGCCCAGACACGTCAGCTTGCGCCGGTGGCACCGGCACGGCACTGGGCTGGCTGGCGCAGGCAGGGAAGGGGGGGCCGGCTCACGTCGCTTAGTGGACCAGCTCCTTCTCAGTCACAGGCCACTGCGTTTCTCCTGGGCACACACCAAGAGCTGGTTTTGCTTTCCTCAGTGTGGTGTTCAAGGTGTTAATCGCTGCCACTACCAATGATGCCTGACTTGGTTTTCAACTCGCTGACCTCCATTTGAACCACCGGATCTTCGTAGGCTTTCCCCTGTGAAACGAGCAGCCAGCCTCCTCTCACTGAACAGGTACCCACACTCCTCTCAAACACCTTCTTTTGGGCAAGCTGAGTGCTCTTAGCTCTTTAAGCTTTCACTGAAAGGCACATTCTCCAGCCGCCTTAACATCTGTGTCTAGGTGTAACAATACCCACGCTGTGAGCACTGAATCGGGTAGCGATCCTGGGATTTGGGGATGGGATTTTCAAATGAGTCTAAGGAACCTAAGTGATTTAAATCTAATTTGATTTCGAGGAGAA
This sequence comes from Aquila spilogaster, assembly GCA_024606505.1. Taxonomy (NCBI): domain Eukaryota; kingdom Metazoa; phylum Chordata; class Aves; order Accipitriformes; family Accipitridae; genus Aquila; species Aquila spilogaster. Next base: position 12,833 of record JANHGO010005237.1, read on the forward strand.
TTTGATACCTCATCTCATTAAGGATATACTGGATTAGAGAAAGTTGACAGAAAGACAACAAGCTGCATCCAAGGAGGAGCAATTGAGTGGGCTGCAGCTCTTCAGCCTGGCAATGAGAAAAATTAGGGGGGACATGATAGACATCTACAAAATCATGACTGGCATGGATAGGACCAACAGTATGGATTGACTGCTCTACCAGTACAAGGACTAGTGCCCATCAGATGAGGCTGTTGCAGCCAGACTTGAAACAACAGGAGGGGGATCTTCATGCAATGGGAGACACTGAACTCCTTGCCAAAGTGACTGGAGATACCAGAAGATAATATGGACTCAAAGAGAGCCTGGACAAGTACAGGAAAGAGAGATCTCTAACCTATGTGGGGTTATAAAAAAGACAAATCACTCAAGACTTAGGAAATCCGCCAAGCTGAAGCTAGTCAGAGCTGAGAGGTTAAACAGAAGTATCACATATGCTTGCCCCCCTTTTGCTCTTCCAGAAGTCTTCTTATGGCCACCATTGGCCATAAGACAAAATACAAGCTAGGCAGGCCCTAAAGCACTAAAGCCATCCTTACGCTTTATTGGCGGTAGGCAAATATCCTCAAAGAAGTTTTAAAAGTCCACTGGTTTTGACAAGACCAGTGGGTTCAACTATCTCTGAGTAAGATATCTAACTGTTAATCCCCATTCCTGTTTCCCACTCTCATGTTTAATACAGCTGTCCTTCCTCTTTTATTCCTCCTTAGTTGTCTTTAGTGTAATCTTTTGGGCTAAAATGCTTTTTCAAGAAATAACTTGCTACTGTTGATTTGTTACTAAATACAAGCTTGTAACTAAATTTCTTCTGACATGCTATATGTGTAGAAAAATCATTTGGTAATGCAATAGGTACAGGCAAACTAGACTAGGTTTGTCAGAACTGTTTTGCAAACATATAATTATAGGAATAACTACAAAGTAGCAAACATTCACTACTTTTATAGCATGTATTTATTTAAAGCTACTTAGTTAATTTTGGCCAGCTAGCAGGCAGTGTAAAAAAACCACCATCATACTAGTGGCTCACTGTTAAATAGTGTACATGCTTCAAATGCTGTATGTGTACTGATTGTCAATTGCTGTTAAACACCCGACTCACTATAATGCCAAACAGGTCTTAAATACGGCTTATATGTACTAAGCGCAGTGGTGACTGCACAAGATCCACATAAGGAAATGCCATGGACATGCCCGTATTAGTCCTGGACCTGAGGTACCAGTGCTGCAAACAGGGTAAAAGTCCTTTTTGGCTTTAATCAGACCTCCCATCATGATGGTTAACAGACCTTCTGCTGGAACTATGAGATCTCATCTCCGGCCTCCCTGCACTTGTAGATTATGTTTTCCTAAACACAGTCAGAAGGGGGTCATTTTGGTCTAGTCTTTCTAGATAGTTAAAAATTAAAGGAGAAACTAGCTTATATTAGAGGATGCTGAGTGCAGAGCTTCCCAGACATCTCACCTGCTTTATATGGAGATGGAAATAACGCCTAACAAAAAGTTTGCCTCTGTGACTTTTTAGTTACTTTTAAATGTCTCTACTTGCCCACTTGTCAGGCTTGCAACCAATTAAATTGCAGCAATTATGGTACAGATATTATAGCACTCTTCACCCAAATCCATTTTCAATACCAGTCATTCAATCCACACTGAATGGAGAGACCAATCATTAATGTTAAATTCCAAGTGCCACAGCAAAAAGCTGTGCTGCAACATTACTTCAACGCCATTCTACTACAAGCTGAAAATGGAGGATATCAAACACAAACTTTCAGAATTTATACACTGAAAAAGAGAAGAGAAGGAAAGACTGGTCAATGATGTAAACTTGTATATCAGTGTTCCCCTTGCAGCCCCATCCTCCTGTTCCATTTCTCATTTCTTTCCCATTTTATCCCACATGGTCTTAGGCTGGCTAAGGCTGATCATGAAACCATGATCACTAAGACACTGCTGTAACCCAGATGTACATTCCTGCCTTTCTGCCAGAGACTACCATGTATTAGCCCTGGGACAGATCACATAAACTGTTACTCATCCACTTCAGAGCAAAGTGGATTCGATAACCTCTCATGGAGAGCTTTTCTACTCCACCTGCCTCACTGTGCACCACGGTGCTTCTGGAGCTCTCACCTTCGCTTGGGCGCAGCCTCTGCTGTGCAGCTATAAGGTCCACCGAAGGACTAAATGCACAACTAAGGGAAAAGTGGCAAATGATAATATCCTAAACTACAACTTGTTCCTTTGAGCTGAATGCCTGATGACAACAGCTGACCCCAACTGACAGGAAAACATCCACAAACTGCAACCTCTGAGAAACAGAATAATTTGATAACTATTCCTTATAGTGATCAGCGATTTTGTTTTCTGAAAGTTGCACAACTTAAGTATTAGTATTCATGCTCGTGAATTTTATGCAAAAATTTTGCACAAGTTTCTGCTGATTAATCTACACATAAAAGCTTCATGTGACGTGGCTCAGACAAAATATGCTGCTGTAGTCAACCAAGGCACTCACAAACTGTTCAGCGTCAAGCACTGTGGCAAGCATTTCTTTAGCAATAAACTTCAGAACTACAATTCACAATAAAATATTTAGACTTTACTGGCTGTGGAATATTTTTTACAGGAACACAATTTATAATATCAACAGCACCAACCTGATGCTTTATGAGGAACCGTTCCAAGCAGAGGGATATTTATAGTTGGATCAGCCATTATGCCTTTATCCAAAGAGTGCAAAGACAGGAACTCGTAGAAGTACTCAGCCTATGACAAAATAAATGAAAGATCAATACATATTTTAATTGCATTCACAGAAGCGAACTATTTAGCATATAAACTACAGTAGAAAAATACTACACTTTTCATTATGCCATTCACTGGATTTGTTTCTATTATTTACCTGAGTGCTTCTTCGCCTAAGCGTAATTTTCAGGTAATTTACTCTTATTTCAGAGATTGCAAATGACCATACAGTAATCAGGACACAGCATAACAGCAAGGAAAATGGCATGCATACGGTGAATAAATGTTATACAGAGAAGACTTTTTTTGCAACCCACACCGTTTATCTGGCAGAACACAAAAGATGTATGAATACTAGGCTAATTCTTAAAGCTGTTTTTTGGGCTGAATCCTCCTGGAACTGACTGGTGAGCCTGGATACCTGCCTGCACCATGAGTGCAGTTTAAAGGACATACCTACATGCATGATGCAACTGCAGCATGAGAATATCCAAGCTTGCTCCTGGTTGATCTGCACAGCACGGCGCGTTGCCTTGGGGAAACAGTGCCAGGCAACGAAGAGCCACATTGCTGGAACGCCATGCTTGGACACATATCTGGCTTACAGCTTCAACACTGCCTTCTTCAACCTCAGCTCAATAAATTGTTCCAAGGGTGGAGCTGAGAGCTCTCCGACAGAGCTGGCTTCACGTCCTTCATTATTAACCACAACATAAATGATTTGTTTTGGTGATCCCCAAAAGGTGTTGGCACGATTTAAGAAATATTTTCCATTACCTTCATCCTACTCCTGATATGCACCTGCATTGTGACACAGACTGTAGGCTTTGGTACTTTCTTCCATGGGACCCTGGCCCCTCTGTTGAGTCATCTATTCAATACTTCTTTGTACTCGATGCAAAGTGATGTCACTGCTCTGCAGCGTAGCTGTACACACCATGTACACCTGAGATGTACGCATCTCAGCAAGTCACTGGAGGCTTCCGCTACTGTCAGTGGCACAACTGGAGGTGTGCAGAGCAAGTGGAAATGAACCTTTTACTCTAAAGTCTGGCTTCTCATTTACCCTGAAGCAGATAAGGTAATTGTACCTGCTGCTCTCAGAAAAGCACTTGAGACCTTAGCATGGGCACTGGCAAAAATGTGTTTTCATCCAGCAACTCACTGATAGTAGACAGTATTGTTACGTCTGCTTTTTAGCTAAAATAGTGAAATAAAGAGAAATTAAAGCCAAAATTTTATGAAAACTTTGGGCTAATAAATGGTAGTTAATTTATGTCTACAAGATGGCAGTCAACGTCCTTAGCCAGAAGACTGTCCTTCTTCTCCTGTAACATCCTGGCTCCCTAGTACAAGGTAAATGTGGACTTACTGGCGTGAGACCAGTGAAGGGCCACAAAGATGATCAAGGCACTGGAGCTTCTGACGTACAGGGAGAGGCTGAGAGAGCTGAGACCATTGAGCCTGGAGAAGGCTGAGGGGGCACCTAATCCATGTGTATAAATAGCTGATAGAGGGGTGTAAAGCAGATGGAGCCAGGCTCTGCTCGGCGGTGCCCAGTGACAGGACAGGAGGCAATGGGCACTATACAGAAAACTCTGCCTGAACCTGAGAAAACACCTTTTTACTGTGTGGGTGACTGAGCACTGGCACAGGTTGCCCAAAGAGGTTGTGCAGCCTCCATCTGTGAAGATATCCAAAACCCAGCTCAACACAGCCCTGGGCGAGCGGCTCTAGGTGACCCTGCTTGAGCAGAGGGCTGGACTAGATCATCTCAAGATCAGACTGTCTGGTCTCAGATCAGCCCCAGCTATTCTGTGATTCTGTGGTCTGCTAACTTCAGCAGAAGCCCTGGCAGCATGTGAGGAACCATCTCCCTTTAGCTCCTGGTGACACCAGCAAAGCACTCATGAGCTGGGTAGAAAGGTCATTATGAAATCCCTGATCAGCCCTGGCAGCACATCCACTCGCTCTGTGAGGGCCGCAAGGAGACCCCAGACAGCATGCAAGGGCTACGCTCCGCAGGGAGAGTCTTCAGAGGGCGTTGTGTAGGCACGGAGACCTCAGAGGAGGACTCGCAAAACAGTAGGGAAGAAGCGATGAAAGTTTTTAAGGGTGGGTTAAACACAAGGAGTATATGTGGGAGGGAGAGGGGACATGGAGAGAAGCAGTAAAACAGGAGATGAAAATTGAAGTCTCGGGTAATGTTCAAAAGGCTGCTTTTAATTAAAGACATTTTTTTCCAATACAATATACCATGCCAAAATATGAAAACAAGCCATAAAGTCAGACTGTGAACATTTTTGTTTTCAAATAAAACTTTGGTTCAGAAAATAATTATATGTCTGTACACATCTATAGAATAGTACAGTGAGTGAGTCAATGCTGTACTGTCTGTTTCTCATTGGTTAGCTTTGATGTTTGGTTATATCTAAACCAGGTCATAATGGGTTAGGATATTAAAACATTATGTTCTTACTATTCTAGTAAACAACAACTGCTAACTAGACCAAACAGCTCCACTCCCATATTTCTATTCCAGCCACACTGTTATAGCAGGTCAGCTTGTGAGCCAGAGCCCTGATTTGTAGGGAAGGAGCTGGAATCCCATTTTCTAGAGTCAAAACAATGCCTAAGGACAAAGACAAAAAGAAAGTTCACTGTGGGAAAGGGGACGGATTGCTGCATGAGCCACAATACTCACCGCCTGTTAAGGAAGGAATTCCTCTCACCAGAGGAGAGGTGTAGCAGTGGTTAGTGCCTGAGGCAGGAGTACGTTCTGCTCACGCATTAAAAAGATGGGGAAAGACATTGCACAAGCAACAGGCTGCTCAGGAGGAAAGCCACGCATTGCACTGGGGGGAGATACCTGCTCTCACCATTTCTGTACAAAGGTTTGTACAGCTGCTGAGTTGACAAAAAGTGAACTTCTTGAAATGATAGTATCTAGTATCTAAGAAGACCTGAAACACCTCAGGTAGATCCAGCAGGCATGACTTCAAAGTCATGAGGCCATGTGCTGCAGAGTATGTTTGCAAATCATGTGTGCTGGACTGAGTTGGTTAAATTTTGATATAAAAATTATATACAAAAACCACAGTCTAGAGAGGCTGCACAGTGGAGCAGAATAGTTTAACTCCTCAAACCTGTGAATCTGAAACAAGATTTGGCTGCCATAAATCCTATCTATTTGGAAAAAATCTGTCTTGACACAATCCCTACATCCAGTCTCCAGTATTGTCCTGCTGTAATTTGAGTTGATTGCCAATTAACTTGCATTAATCATCATGACTGAAAAGCAAACAACACACTCTCAGCAAATATTTACCATGCTCCAGCCTAGCATGAAATTTAGTCATGACGGTTAATTGAAGAGATAGGTCTGTGCAATTAAAATATTGTCTACTGACTACCATAATTTGTGCTGTAAGGGGTCATTGTGAGTGACTTGGTAGTGAGAACTGCGATTTTATCCTGCGATATTGTTGAGAGATAAAGGGGAAAAACCCATGATCTTTTTTCCATTATAAAAACATTTTCGTGACTTTGGGTTTTTTAAACCAGCCTATGAACTGTCTGGTACGTGAGGGGCAAAATTTGGTACTGAAGCTAAATCTTAGAGGAACAGTGTTATCAGAGGTGATGGAGGAACCAGGCTTTGAGATAAATTGTTGATCTTTGACAATTGCACACTCTGCATGCATGGAAGACTTTTTGGCTTTGGCTTGACTTCAGGAAGCACCCAAGGAAAAATATGCTTTACTTTTGTGTAAAGACTTTGTTGGAGACCCTCAGAAACTGAGGCAAGGGCCCCTGCAGACCTTGTGCGAACAGTCTGGGGACTCAGCGCCTTGAGGCAGCAGGTAGCCCTGTGCAGCTGCCCTTTAACAGTTCCCCATGTGGGCAAAGCTCTCAGCAAAGGGAGGAAATTTCGTTTTAGGCAAATAATTCCATGGTCGGGATTAACTTTTATGGACTTTAAATGGCTGTTTTCTATAAATCAGAGGAATTTAAGAGGTTATAAAAATAACGAAGCCCCCTAACAAGTATTGTAGCAAACATCTGTCGGCAGTTTGGTTTTAAGTGATATACACTTAAAATTCCTACAGAACTCCACTCCTCAGTACAAGATCTACTGCATGAGAGTTTTCTTATCACTCAGATGCCCTGTTGTTCCTACTTTGGTTTTGTTTCATATTTAATCAAAGCATTCACAGCAAAGTGCTTTATGTTTTCTTCATTTTACGTGAAAGATGTAGGATTAGAAGTAATGGTAGTATCTGAAGAGAAGCAGAGTAGCTTAAACTGTTTTATGTCACAGCTCAATAACCTAATGAAACCTGCTGCCTTTCTAACAAAGAAAAGAGAATATCTGTTAGCTTTGCAAGTAGATGTAAGAAATTAACTACATTTTCTTCTCATTTTTTTAAAGAGATCAGTGCTGAACGTTCTATTCTGTTATCAATTAAATGACAAATATACCCTAATGCCAACTTTCTACACTTAAAGAAAGAAACTCATCAAAAAAGTTCCTCTTAATCCCAGATCCATGGATATTTCTGGCTATGCACACACTAGAAGATTCTAGCATGCATTATCCATAGCAGATGCTCACAGCTGCATATGCCATAAATAAAATCACAAAGTGAGGCAATGTATGTGTTTGTCAGGTGTTTACAGCATGGACCATTGCTTCTCCAAGATATTAACTGCATTAGGTCAGAGAAGCTGGTCTGTCTATGTTCCAAGATGAAGCATGAAGCAAAATCAGATGAATTTCAACAAAGAGGGGAGGCTGCAGCCGCACTGCGCATACCAGGCTATTGAAGGAGTCTGGCCAGAGTATGAGTATGTATGTCAGCAGCACATTTTGCTACTGCAGTGCAGTCTAGACACTGCTATAATGAACAACATAATGATGCCTTCTTAGACAAGCAGATAATAAACCGTCTGCCTGCAAGGTTTTATTTTTCTGCTAGGGAAGGCAGCTTTGCCTCACGTGTTAATTGGCCTTGTCACAGAGTGGGTAAACCATTTTTTGCACCTCAGTGTGATGCTCAAAGAGACTTTCCATCAGCCTCACGAAGTAGTCCCAAAGCGGGAGGCATGCTTAACAATATGAAGGGATACAGAAACACACTCTGAGAAAACCAATTTACACTGAAGAGAGGATAACCTGCCTGTTTTCTAGTACCAGCAGCTAAGGGTATGGGAACAAACCGAAGCAGCAGGATTAACAAAAGCAGAGATGCATACAAAAGGAAAAATAGAGATATTTTGGTGTTTCTAAAAAAGAAGGACCCAAATTAGAATTCAGCAAAATGGGCAGTCTCTACGAAAAATACATTATGTGACAGTGTCAATTCCACAATGCTGTGGTGAAATGCACACAACTCTGCAGAGCCTGTTTTATGCCTGCTTTCTTCAAGTTAAGAAAACTGTGGCAGACTGAAGAAAATCTGTGCACAAGGAGGAAGACTTTTTTAACAATGGAGTGAATCTCTGCATGCAACTTTCAACAATAAGCACTTGTGGTTTTAATGGTTTTAGAAGAAGAATGGTACAAAACCTCTGGTTTTGTGAATGGAAGATGACTAACTGGTGCTTAGTGTTTCCTGTGGCATGCGACTGTGGATGGCAGATCAGATCCTCCAACAGAATGATTTAGAAAGCTGGAAAAGAGAAATTTTTTGGTTGCTATCAAAGGAGTGCCAGATTTTGAAAGGTGACACTGCAGGCTTCCAAGAATGCTTTGCACAGCAGAGATGAACAGAAATCTTTGCAGAATACATTAGTCTTTCCTCCATGTAATGAGAAAAGGATTTCTGTAAAGGTAAGTAATATGAAGAAATCACTGTCAAGAAGCTTGGTGAGGCCACAGAGGAATACATTTAGATTACATTTACCAGTTGAGCTTCTGGCAGTTGTCTGCTCTTTGGGAGACATGGGAAACAGGGCAGCTACTTGGCCATTTTGAACTGATGTTTTCTCTCACCAGACCTTGAGCTCCAGAAGGGCTCTAGCATTTGAAGAGGTCATTTGAAACCAACCCAAGTCTAGAAGCTGAAGGGCTTGGCAGAAAGAGCAGCGTTCGGGAAAATCTTTAGCAAGGAATGATATTTCTCAGCATGAACCAGGCTGGAAGGTATACATGGTGCACAAGTTTCCTTTAAATTGTTTTCTCCTATGTCTTACAGATGAAAATTAGATAACTCTGCTTTGGGGGAGGGGAGAGAAGCAAGCAATACACCAAAAAGAGAAACAGCATTAAGAGTTCAGACTAAAAAAAGTTAAAAATACTTTAAAAAATACAAGCTTTCATTATCTTCAAATATTTAATGAAACATATTGTTCTGGTATCCAGAGAATTGGTAAAAGCTATTCTCCTGAAAAGTTATTTCTTGTTCCGGCACAGGAAGGGCTAATTCAGTCTTTTGTCACTCAGCAAAAAATCAGTGCTCTCTCCAGTGGAGATTTCATGATCAGGTATGTTCAAAATGCCAGTTTCCCAAGGCTAATAAAAAAAGGGGAAATTATTACCGCTCCTTAGAGGAAAAACCTAAAATACTGTCTCATCAGGTTAGCTCCTAACAAAACAATGCTGTACAGGTCTACTACCGGCACCTGCAACACATCTATGTGAATCTATCTATACTGAGAATAAACTGCGAGGTTATTTTCTTCCCCTCACAGCTTGGAAGATAAGTGAAAACCTTGGCTGGCTGGTCCTGGGAGTGCATCTTTACATAGATTACAGACTGTTTGCAGTTTCAGGCTTTGGATAGATTTATTTATAATTAATAAATTAGCCTGAAAGCTCTTTTCAGAGAATGTAAAATAATTTCAATAAAACCTTTACAATTAGGGAAATGGCTGCAGTAACAAGCATTTAGACTAGTTATGATGCAGATCTGAGCGGATACTATGTTTAATTAAACAGAATGCTTTTAAAAGCACAAATGTAAACCTTAGAGATGGTGGCTCATCTGACATGACGAGAGAAAGTTCACAGCTGAAGGATAAGCTAATCCACCTCTTGCATGGCGGTAAACATGGATAATGCATGCAGATTCAGTTTGGCTGTGCTTCAAACTTCCAACTCTTTGTTCTTAAGCCTCACAGGACAGCTTTGAAGTCGAGGATAAAGCTCCTCTAGCACACCATTACCAAAGAACAACCTTCTGATTATGATCTCATGAAAGTGTAATCAATAACTTACACAAGTTAAAAGCGTGGCAAACAGCAAAGGTCACGTAATTGGGCCTTTATTGAGTCCATGTGTTTCACTCTTGGCTTTAACTGGCACTCCCATCTAATAAATATCCCTCCCCAAAATGTAAGCAATGAACTTTCTCAAAAGTTATGAAATCTCACAGCAGCTTCTGTCAGACTGGAGTCCTTCGAGGGTCTCAAAGGGGGATGCTTCCACTTTCGTATAACCAAGTGACAGAAAGTCTGCAGCACCTCTGAGTGAGAGTTTCTTTATTTACTGCTCTGTAGATAAAGGTCTTTAGCCTTGTACTCCCAGCAAATGAATGTTTAAAAGTTATGGCGAAAAGGTTTTGAAAAAAATTCAATTCCTTCCTGACTGGTTGTTAGAAAGACTTCCTTAACACTGCTCTCTTTTAACATCTGCTGCATGGATTTTTCAAATGCCTTTTTTTGTGAATATCCAGAGTAATTTTGTTCTTGTTTTATGGGCTGCCATTGACCAAAGCAAATTCTAGATATTACCATGAAAGAAGAACTAAATTTGTTATTTAAATAGAATGTTCGATCAGCGTATCTGAAAA
>JANHGO010005238.1:0-23413 GCA_024606505.1 Aquila spilogaster
TTTGTCATATGGAATTGAATAAAATGCAGGATGTAATATTATTTCTGAATTGCGTTCCTTGATTATTCTAATAACAGTGCGAGATATGAGAATAAGGTCACTTGTGGTAGATTGGTGTCAATGACTTCTAATCGTTGCATCTGAAAACTGGAATAAGGTCGACACCTCGTATTTAAATGCTGCTCTAATATATATTAGTGGTGCAAAGTGGTAGAATTATTCAAGTCTCTTTTCCAATAAAAATAAATCCTCAGAGCATTTCACACGAGACAGTAGAAGAAAAAACAAAACAAAACATTTTGAAGGAGGGAAAACAGCCTTTGAAAGTACTACTGCTTCAAATTGACTGCATTCTGCACAATTTTTGTATGCTGTCTGCAACAGAAGGTTTATTTTCATGTGGTTTAAACATCTACCTAAAATCCATAATATACTGTATGATAAAATTTGAGAACAAATTTATTAGAAGTTCAAATTCAAAAGTTCAAAATTAAGAACAAAATTAACAACTCGCATCCGTTCATTCCAAATGACATATTCTGTACCTTAAAACCTATGGCTCTTTTCTTGATTTTTCAAGATCCCAATTCATCAAAGCATGTCTAACTTTAACAAAATTATTTTTTCATGTTAATTTAAGTGTAAGTATTTACATTCTTGAGGCTAGGTGTATGATTAAGTATCTCCTGCAGAAAACTCTGCGTTTGAGTAACCTTCAAGCTGTTATGATCTGGTGATGGATGCCTGCTGCATTTAGAACGGACAAAAAATAAATAAAAGAAAAATCTGAAATAATTATCTTTTAGTGGCCTTGCTATGAAAATACTCTGTTTTATAAGGTCTACTCAAAGAAGGTACGAGTTTCCTCTGATGACTCAACAATAGGTTTATGCTTGTGCTTATGGCCCTGCACGCACATCTCTGAGCCTTGCTGAGAGAAAACCTGATATGCAAAAAAAGAGAGGGCACTGATAGTTATGATACTGTTCAAAGCACAGAGAAAAATCTTCTGCCTTCCCATCCTCCCCCACCAAAAAGGATGAAAGCAGAAATGGTATCTATTTTTAAATAAGCAGTGGGTTATTTTTGTTGTTATAGGAAGACGTTAAAGAATTTGAATAATTAAATGTGTCACACAGGTAAAAATGGTCAGAGTCTGCTGAAATACAGACATTTAAAAACAGAGCCACGTAGGAATTCTATAATCAGAAAAAAAATGCAAGTTCGGTATTGTGAGGGGAGGATAATTTGATGTTGAGAAAATTTCAGCAAGGCTTTCAAACTCTTCACTTACGTTTTTTCCACGAGTTGTTAGAAATGGAGTATTCGTGACAAATGTGTAACATAACTACTTTTTTACCTGTTTTTTTTTGTTTGTTTCTTTGGGTTTTTTTTTGTATGTCTGTGTGCGTATTAGCCCTCAATACAATAGCTATTCCTTTCTCTATTTTGTTCTTTCTATCTTGGCAAATATTCTGCATTCCTACTGCTGCATTTGTTTTGTATTTCTGTTGCCTTTAATTTACTTCTCTGCATGTACTCTGCCATTTGGAAGATTCTGTGGGTTTTTTCTTAGTTTTTTTTTTTTCCTTTTTTTCTAATTCTGCAAAAGTCAAAAGATCTTCCTTTTTTTTTTTCACCTGTGTGTAATGCTAGCGTAATGAATGGTGAAGTAATCAGTGATATGATCAGGTACGTGTATAGCTCACAGGATTTGCTAACAAACGTGCCATTCACACTTTTCTTTAGATGAAGACGTTAAGTTTGTTATTGTGCTGGTATAGAGCAGCCACAGATATTCAGGAGAATGGAGACTTTCATCCTAACTTCACTACACCTGCTGTTACACCGCTGGAAACTCCATGGCCTTCAGTGGAGATACTCCAAATGATTAGCCGTATAGTATATTGAAAGTATGTCTAGACAAAAGCACTCTGGACTTTATTTTTAAAAAGAGGGAAGAGATAATACGTATATTTTAGTACATACTGCGTTTATTCCCATTTTAAAGGAAGTCATGAAATCTGAATCTAAAATACGTGACTGTGCCCCTTCATGTAGAATTTGATGTGAGAGCATCATATGAATAATCAGTCCCTTCTCATATAAATGTTTGTTAAATAGAAAAATGTAAGAATCTTGCTGTAAGATTGCTACACAACGTACACAGTACCACTCAAATGTTTTTCCTTTGCATATATTAAAGGTATCAGCAAATTAATTAAAAGAATAAAATTTGTGCATGCCACAGCTCCAAAGCATAGTATTTTATTTTTTCTAAAGGCAGAATGGCTCAATCAATTGACAGTGACAAATCTGAAAGCCAAAAGCTTTGTGTTGTACCACTGACTTACTTTAGGGAAGTGGGCAAGCCTCTAATTAGACTCTGATTTTACCTGACAGTTAAATACTCCAGGGGCCCCTGGGAATCTGGGAGTGAACTTCCTCTGCAGAGTCAGCTAGCACCTTGTAGAAGTGGGATGAGTTGCCCTGTCAGTAAAGATGGGAAAATACTTTTGTACCTACCTCACAGGGGTGTTGTGAGGAATAGTTTTATGTCTGTACAGTGTTTCAAAGATGGAAAATGCTTGGTATTACTGCTGATTTTAGAGAGTTTACAGTACAGGTTCTATTATTTATTATTTGTACTCCAGTAGTACCTACAGGCTTCAGTCAGGACTGAGAGCCTTATCCTAAATGTTGTACACCAACCTAGATGAAATTGATACAAAATTTTACTCAGTAACATTTTCCAGTGGGGTTTCTTCATTATCAAGTATCTATTTGATTACTCTAGTGGGCCTCATTCAATTATTTAGGTATTCAAATGGATTATCCATTTTTTGACTACAGCTGTGAGTTATCCGGTATCACATTTTGTTTTGAGCTTGTATTGATTTTCTTCTAGAAAGGGCACCAATTTTCTATGGATAACCTAGAGTCAAATCTCGCTATCAGTGGAATTCTATTGTACCTTTTGCTATTAAAGCTAAACGTTAAAATTAATGTGTGTGTATATATTATTATACACAAATATGTAATATACATGTACCTATAGACATGTATGTTTAAAACCTTTTTAGTTGCTTAGAATTAATTTCAAAATGTGTGTTGAGTATTTTGTTCAAGCGTTATCCATCTCAGATGCAATTAAAATATCACTAAATGGTGCTGGCCCTCATTAAAGACAAACTGGAAATCGTGATAGCAAAAGACATATCATTACTATGATTATATTTCTATAGGCTTGTGAGGGAAGATTCTAAGTCACAAATGTGTTTAAAAACTTCATTACATCATAAAAATATTTACTTAGTTTATGTTGAAGTAAACTATTATATCAGGATAAGTCACTCACTGTATATAAGTATGTTAAAATAAATAATTATATAATTCCAAAGATAATGCTTGCTATCATTTGGATGTTGAACAGAAAGTAATTTGTTTCCCGGACTAGCAAACTATATTTAATATTTTTTAGACATACAAATTCATAATTATCTGACTTACAGTGGTATTCAAAACCTCTTAGAAAATGGTTCATGTGTCAAATACATTAGCTCAATTAATTCTATGGATACTCTTGTCTTTTTTCTTGGAGTTCCAGGAAAAGTTTTGGTTTAGATTTATTTAAGGTGTCCTTAATGATGGTAGTTGCTGATTTCACTTAGGCATCTTGTGGAGTAACGGTGGAAGTAGCGATGGGCAAATCTCTCCTTCTTTTACCTCTGCTCATTACTGACATCTCTCCATCACGCCATTCTGGTTACTAGTTCAACACGACTATCTTGTTGCCTTCCTTAGGATTAGCAGCTGCATCTCTGCCAGTTTTTTCAATCTGTTGATACTTGTTCTGCTACAATGTGCACTTCCTATAGGACCTACAGGTATACTAAAATAAGTAATGTATTAAAGATAGCCTAGTGATAGAGAGTAAGGTAATGTCTACACTGGTATTCCTATACCTTTACCTGTTGTTTGCAGCAAATAAAATGTGCACATAAAAGAATGTGATAGGCATATTTCCATTTGTTCTCCATCACTTTATAATGAAGAATGTGTCTGATCTAGGAGGTTTGAGTTGGAATTTTTCTTTTTTTAAACATTCTCATTAAGAACAGTTGGAAACAGTTATCTCAAACAGTGGTGAACACACCTTTCCAGGTAACAGTTTTGTGTGTAACATACAATTGTGTCTTGCCTTTTCATCTGCCTGTATTCCACCAAATGACACATCCCAATAAATCTTTCTGGATCACTTTATAGTTAGAATTTAGTCTTTCATGTAGCTTTTAGTCTACCATTATCCAGTTCCAAACAAGTCTGCTGAAACGAACAGGATGTCTAAGATATTAGCTAATGTACATAATGGGTAGCATTATGTACATAATTATGTACATAATGCACCCTGTGCATTTTGGAAATTTGCTTAAAAGAAATTCAGTTAAATCTTCAAACAGTTGTTAGCGTATCTTGCATGAAATCTATTCCAACTTTTGGTAACAGTCCGGGTCAGACTGTGGTACTTTCTCTTACTTTGGGTAGCCAAACGCTCCAGTTTCCTCTATGAAAACTAATGGCATGTGTGAAGCATTGTTACTCATTGGAAGGACATTTTTATAAATGTTATCAAGCATCCTATCATAATATCTGCATACCAGACTTATGAGAGGTAGATTATTATCAATGAGACTGACAGCTGGGGACATCTTTCTTATTCGTCCACCCTACTTCCTTCATGAAGAAGTTCACCAATATTCCTTCTGCAATGATGCATCTTGCTTTTCTCATTTCTGTGGTTTCATTGCCTTTCTGTGTGTGATGATGCTCTTCATGTGTTTCTTTTAAGACAGATTGGATTTACAACCACACGTCTGTCCTGTAGTATGTTCAAATTAATGTCTTTTTTAATTCTGGGACCAGGTCACCTAGTCTGTACTCACATTCCATCTAACTCCAGTCAGTTTTTCCTTCTGGTCCTATGAGTAGAAGATACTGCACAAGAATTAATATAGCAACATCCAGCATCCTGAAATTAAAAATCAAAGTGCTTGTCTGGTTGGGTTCTTAAGGCCTTTGTAACTAGAGACTCTTTCACACTGATCTCGGTTTTCCATACTTTTCTTAAATGGCCACATATCAGTTTTTGCAAAAATCTGCTTCAAAATTACTTTTAACTAGTGGTCTTTTTTTTTTTTTTCTATGCAACAAGTAAATTGTACTAAGTAATAAACCAGTTTTGCTATTATTTCAATGGAGCTATCCATGTAAACTGCTGAAACAGAAGTAAATCTAAAAGGAGCGCAGTATGTTGCTTTTTCCCTTTAATTTTGTATTTCCAGTGCTCAGCAAGAGAAAAATAAAAGTATCATATACCATAAGAGAATCAAACATTATAGATATTATGACAATGTTAGTGTTAAGCACAAACACAGCACAGAACCAGAATAAAAGACAGCAGGAAATACGAAAAAGTTTGACACACCAGCATGTGATCTATTTATTTTTAATGGATACTATAAATAATTGTACTCCTAAATGACCAACACAACAATCAACATAATTATTAAATCATAAGCCTTTTTTTTTTTTTTCTGCAAGTGTTCTCTTCTCTGAAGTCAAGAAGAACATCTGGTGAGAAGCCAAGCAGCATTTCGAGCAGGCCCAGCTTCTCATTACAGTTTCTCATTGGCTCAGGATATACTCTGTTGTTAGAATGGGAGAACTATACAAGTCAGAAAGCTTGTACAGTCAAGATTAGTGTGTGTGCATATCCCAAGTACATTTCCAGTTTATCCATGCTCCAGGCTCTTAGAAAAATATGGAATACTTCAGTATTTCTAAATCTTATCATAGGATTTCAAAATTGGAATCAAATGACTTTTAGGACATCCTGATAACCATGGCTATAAAAAGCCTCATTCTGATCTTTGTTACCATACTATTCTAATTCCTACAGATTCACTTCTGATTTACTGGTATAACTAATATTAAAAGGCCAGTACTGGCTGAAAGATCACTGTTTCACAAATCTTAGTGCATTTTGCCTCTTACAATTAATGGTACACGTTGGAGCAAATATGTTATACAGAAGGCATATCTGTACCACAGTATGTAACAGATCTGTACTCATTTTAGAGGCTATGTGGCTCAGCAAAAGTTGCATCCATACCAGCGCAGACCCTCTCATTCCCTTGAAAAAGGAATGGTTAGAACCAAAGTCAATACTAGGATTGATCTCTAGCCCATACAGTACTCTGAACACCAACTGAGCTGATGATGTCCTGAGCCTCCTGCCCTGGCCCCAGTTGGACTGAGATGATGGCGAAGTGTGCAAGGACAAACTTTTCTATCCTGAGGATGAAAATGTGCTTTTATGTTGTCTTTTTTCCATAACACCTTTACATATCTCACTTTTTAAAGTTTTTGGAATGAAATCCTTATTGGATTGCTCCTTCCAGATCTTTCTCTCTTATTGTTAGGAAATTGATTTTTCTGATGTGCTTTCACAGTTCTCTTGTCATGCTCCTGGGAAGATGGGCTAACTCCACCAACTCTCTTGTGTGACAAATGAATTGTGTCTTGTAGATTTTCTAAGAGGTAACCCTAGATCCATTGAAGATGGCAAAATATCTTTTAGGACTTACTTATCCATTTTTTTTAATCTAACTATGTTATCTAGGTAATTCTTGTTAAAGCATAAGAAAATACACATGGTTATTCAGGAATAATATTTCCTGAATACTTGTGTAGACTAAGTAGTCTCCTAAATAATGAGTTCAATTAGGCTAAGATACACTATGTAGCAATTCAATAACAAAAGTCCTGGGAGGTAGGGGGAGAAGAGGCTTGCCAATTGCTTAACACAGTATGCTGGATGACAACAAAAGACTTCGTGCTGTGTCATATTTGGCGCACGCTGGCCTACAGTTATGCATAGCAACTCCCAGGGTTTAAGTAGTTCTTTACCAAGGTTTCAATCAAGAAAAAAGTAAAATAAAAATCATGGTGTGCAAGTTAGTAAGACAACGACCTCCACTTAAAAACTCTTTGGGGATATTCAGTCTTACAGAATTTTAGCATGGAAGAAAATCAATTTATCTTCCATTTCTGCCTAAAAAAAAATTAATAAATGCTTTTATTTACCAATTCACTGACCTAAACACAGATAGTTGAACTGAGGTTTTTAACTTAAAAAGAAAAACAAACAAACAAACAAAAAAACACTCTCAAAACCTAAAATGTGTACAGTTTTGCACAACTGACTTGGGAATTACAGTATATTCAACATGTAGATTGCATTTCTCCTTCCTGTTGCTAAGGGATTTGAGTATTTCCTCTAGGAAGGTCAGTTAGCTGCATCTTTAAATGGGCCAAACATTCTAACATGTTCTTAAAATGAGTATAAAAATATGCCCAGTACATTTTCTTTTAAAAGGATAATACTTTGCAAAAATGTCAAGATATCTTTGGCTCTGTAGCCCAGTGGGACTACTCACTTTCTACTTCAAGTGCAATCTCTTCCTGAGTAACCTATCTTGTAAAATGTAGAGACATTGCTCATTTTTGAGAGAATAACCTTTTAAGACTAAAAGCCTATTTCAAATAATTATAATGACTGTTTAAATGAAAACTTTGGCTAACTAAGTCAGAGCTAAAAGCAGATTTCAGGGAATCTGGGCTGAGATAATATTCACTGTCTGAAAGGGTGAGAACTTGTCCACTGGATTGGAATCCTTGAGCCATACCATATCTAACAACTGAGCTAAATTCACAGTGAAAGAGCAAGACCTTAACAACATATCAGAAAGCAGAAAAAAATCCTTACTGATTCCAATATAGACTTTTTGTTTCGTTTTTAACTCATCTGTATTCCAGTTCATTAACCTAGGGTAAGCTTTCCACAGCTTACATTTGACTTTTACTATCTTTATGCCAATAGCTGGCTTCTTTGTATTTTGTTTTGTACCTTGACAACTGGTACTTTTCTGTTCACAGTATGCATTACTGAATAACAAGCTGTAGCATAAATGGTTTGTTTACGCAGAAATGAGAACATGGTGTTTTAATCTTTTTAGGTATCAGTTGCTGTACTATTTCCATTCTTACATTCAGCTGAAAGGGGTAGGATTTTCTCATTTTTTCTCTGTTAGTGTATGCCTTTAAATGATGTATAACGACTGAATGACCTCCTATTTGATAGCTTGTTCTCTATTCTGAAACAAAACAAGAGCAAGAGCTGGATTCTGCATGTGGGACTGGACAAACCTGGATGTATGTAAGGACTGTCGGACAGAGGATGGAGAGCAGCCCCATGGAATGGTTCTGGAGGTTCTCTGATGGCAAGGCAGCAGCATGCCCTGACAGACAAAAGGGCCAGCCAGGCGAGGGTAGAGATTGTCCTGCACTGCTCTCTGCACTGGTGTAGTCTCATCTCAAGCACTGTGTGCAGTTCTGAGCATCAAAACATAAGAAGGGCATAAAACAATTAGAGAGTGTTCAAGGGAGGTCAAAAGAGATGGTGAAGGGTCTAGAGGGCAAGATGTATGAGGACCAGCTGAGATCATTTGTTTTGTTCAGCTCAGAAAAGAGGAGGCTGAGTGGAGGCTTCATGGCAGCCTACAGCTTCCTCACAAGGGGAGCAGAGGGGCAGGCACAGTGGTGTCAGTGACAGGACCCAGGGGAAGAGCATGGAGCTGTGTCAGGGGGAGGGTCAGGCTGGGTATCAGGAAAAGGTTCTTCACCAGAGGCTGGTGGGGCAGTGGAACAGGATCCCCAGGGCAGTGGTCACAGCACCACATTTGCAGAAGTTTAAGAAGCATTTGGACAATGCTTTCAGAAGTATGGTTTGTTTTCTGATTGGTCCTCTGTGGAGCCAGGGGTTGGACTCGATGATCCTTGTGGATCCCTTCCAACTCAAGATTTTCTCTGATTCCACGGAAACAAAATTCTACTAACTAACTTGTGTCCATGTCAGGTGTTTGTATTTCTCCTGGAGTGATGCATCCACATTATGTATTCCTTTTGTGGCTAATATGTAGGAACTGGGAGGATAAGTTTTTCTCTCAGAACAATTTGAGATTTTAGTCCTTTACTAAAATCTCACTACCAAAGTAATCAGAAAAGGTGGTTTAAATTTATAGCAAAAGCTGGAGGCATAAACTGATGTCAGCAGCCCTGCTGAAAAACTGACCACAGCTCAGAATAAATTAAGCAGAAGACAAGAAATAATGTGCAGAGGGATATAGAAGAAGAGGAAGGAAGGAAGGAATGGAAAGATGATATAAAGAAATGATGCTGAGACATCCGGGCTGTTAAAAATTTAGGATATATTATCTTTTTATAGGATGTCAACAAAGAATATAAGACATCAGAAAAAATACATCATGCTCCTATCTTTTCTGCAGACTGCTCCAATTTCCCATGTACTAGTCTCACAAAATCGGCCCTACTGCAAGTCTCAGCTGTTGCTGTGACTATGGCAAGCGCTGCATTTGACAGGTTTGTTGTACATTGGCTTTATTTTATTTGAAGATTCTTGGTGGACTTCTTGGGGGAAGTTCTTATGAAGAACTACTGAACACTCAGGGAAAGAGTTTTGGATGGGCAGGTCAATGGAGTACAGCAGAGTCAGTGTGGATCTGCTCAGCTGGCTTTTTAGAGAGACCAAAAGACTGAAGGAATGGTTGGGAAACAATCACATCTCAGAAAAGATGGAAAAAAAATTCCTAGGGATGTAGGGGAACTCACCAGGACTTCTGACCTCTCAGTTACCAAACTGTCTGGACCCACCTAGAAGTCACAGTGAACTGAACAGAAAACAGTTTATTTTGTTTTCTCTAGCTCCTTCAAGGATACATTTTTTTTTCTATTTAAAATCTTGCTCTAGCTCTTATTCAAATAAAATTTGAATTCCTGAGCTTAAAATCTGAGGTGGGGAAAAGGGTGAGAATGAGGCAGATCTGCCACAAAGGTGTAATTAAAACAAGCCTTGTGACCTTCAATATATGCACTGCAGTGCAGCTTACTTACGCCACTGCAAGCTCTAGCAGATGCTGTCTCTCCTCATTCGTTCAGCCAGCGTACAAATCCACCAGTAATGAGAAGACTGTTTCCACACTGTCTCAAGCTTCTGCAGTTCTCCATGTCTGAATCATGTGAGCTAAGTAGGAAAGCAGGAAAGCTAACATCTGTCCAAGAGAAAATAGTACTGGTGGAGATCTGAGGTAGTAAACGGGTGGAAATGGTAAAGAATATAATTCTCCATTAGTCGATATTGCCTGTGCTTGGTCGGAGGTGAATGTATTTCTTCTAATATGCAGCTCATTACAGTTAACTGCCTCCAGGCTCTTTTCTGAATCTCTGACAGTATTTGAAACTAATCAGGAAATGCAGTTGATGAAGAGCCTGGCTATCCACTCTCATAGACCTGCTTCCCAGGCAGAACAGCCTATAATTGAACCTGCAGTTGCATTTGGTTTCTATATAATGCCAGATACAATTTAAAATAGCAGTTCTGATAAAGCAACAAACTCTTTGATTCCTGCAGAGCTTTCCTCCACAAGTGCAGTTGCTGAAGTTTGTGCTGAAGCCATCACATACACACCAGCGAAGAAGAGAGTAGGAAGTGAGGAGAGGCTCACAGTTGTTACATCTGTGACTCCCTGAGTCTGAATTAGTTGGTATTGGAGATTTTATTTCATGTTACTGCTCTTCCCTTCTGGGAAAGCATGCATGGAAGGACTGGGAAATTAGAATGGCTGAAAGTGAATGAAATGAGGGTGTTCTAGTCTGGGCAGTTAAGATGGATTTACTTATGGGTATTGGCCAATGCTACTCTTGCACATATGCAAGCATCTTTTGTACCTGTACTCAAATCAGAATGTTTTAAAATTGTAATTAAAAAATAACAAATGTTTTTTCAATGTTATTTAAAGAATGAATAAAAAAAATAACTACCCAATTTCTGAAACGCTTGTATTTCCCACAGTGATGGCTCAGGTTTTCCTCTGCCACCAACATCTGAATTCAGCTGTCTGGCTTTCTTTTGTACCACTTGTTTATGCCAGTATTAGGACTGATCTGCTGATCTTATGCAATTAAGTCCCTGAGTTCATGTGCATTTTCTACTCTCTTCCCCTATTTGTTTTTTTCCCCTTTAGTTACTCTCACTGTTTGTGAGACTTCATAGCTCCAGTTCTGCTGATTTAATTAAATCTACCTATGGAAAACAAAGACATGAGATCTGGCAGCTCAGGGAGACAAGGTGGTCTGTTACTGAATAGAGTGATGCTTGAGAGGTGCTATTCTTTAGGCATCATCATGATCATCAGATAAGGAAGAATCATATGACACATTGCAATAATGCTTTGAAGAAAGTGAAATTCTAATCCTTTCCCAACATAATCATAATGATGTAAATGTATCCCTTTATATGGTGTAAAATTGATTTTTCTTTCCTGTTAACAGCTGTACAATTTCTGTTTTGTACACATATTTCTTCACAATTGCCTAGTTCCCCCTGAGTACGTTGTTGTTCCTTCCCTCCACCTTTCTTTAAACGCATTCATTTTTTATTTACCTTATTCACCATCCTGACCCTTAGTAAGGTTAAAATGATTATTCAGCAGTTGTGTGCTGTTGAATTACCTGTCTTTTGTTCCTTGGTCTATTTTGTTGTTAGTGTACTCCATAGATGCTTTTGACTCAATTATCACTGATATTGTTAATCTCTGGACTACTCAAGATGAATTCCCAAACTGTATAAAGATGGCATTGGTCTTTTCTATTCTTAAAAGACCAATTCTTTTGACAGAAATCCAGGAAACTTCAATCTGTGAATGAATAAGGTAAAAAGGACAGAGTAATGATGTGATACCTTTTATCATACTGACAATGTAACTTGATTCTGTTACAACTACTCTTAGGAATCTAACTGATACCCTAGTTCAATAAAAAGTATGGCAGCTTTTATTTTATGTAACAAAAATCTAGCTTGTTCTTGCACTGTGCTGGACCTTAGCTGTCAGAATTTGGTCAAAGGTGCAAAGGGCTGTACTCCATTCTCAAAAGTAACTTCTGCACTTGGAAGTCTAAGAAGTCACACAGATGTCCCATGATATGAAGAAATTTTAATGATAAAACTATCTTGATTGAGGAGAGGACATGATGGTTAGAACTGGCAAAGTACTGTACTTCTGAGTTCTCACAGGAAGGCAGGTGTACTGGAAAGTAAGGGTCTTACAAACTCACCGGACTTCTCAGCAGCTTGAGCTGAAGTAAAGCCTCATGGATTGGGATTTTTCTGTAGATACTCAGTGCAAGGGACTCAGCCTTGGAAACATATATTTGTCTCATGCCTCCTGAAATGTTAATGTGTAAAAATGTAAACTGGAAGATGCAAACTTATTTACTGTAGCATTTGAAGGGAGGGTGTGCTTTGGCTACAGCAGCAGTCTAAGGAATCATGAGGGGACCCTAGTGACACCTACTTGCATTTTGGACTCCAGGTTACTTTGAGACACAAGCAGAATATAACCATCTTTCCTTCCATTCCAAAGAGAAGTATTTCAGGTGGCAAGATCATAACTTCAAGGATGCAGCTTTCCTTTAGCCCCATCTTATGTAACAAGACAAGGTGGGGCCTGTGTGTCCCTTTCAGGTAGTGCACCAACCAGTTTCCCACCTTCACCCTTTTTCGCAAATCTTTTCAGCAGTGCAAAGCTGTGAGGATTATGAGCAAAGATCAAAAGGAACAGCTCTGATCAAACTGTGTAGCAACCAAAGCACAGCTTAACCCAGCGAGCTAGCCCAACACACAAAGCAATTACTTCTCATGATACTGTCCCAAGCCTGTCACTGTAGATACGAGTGATATTCTTCATGACTCAGAGTAGTAGGAACTGCACAAGCCCCGTGGTAAATATCATGTCTCAACACAGCTGGAACTGTAAGCCAGTTAACCCTAACAGTGGCTTTAGAGTTACACCTGAACTAGTGAGAGCTGTTGATAGTGATAGCTCCTCAGAACCTATATACATTCCCATGCTCTTACCACTGTAATTGCAGCCTAACAGGATATCACAGGAAAAAAGACAGAAAATCATGAGAATGCAGACTCCTCAGACAGTATCATCAGTGCACTATAGCCCACAGAAATGTGCTTATGTTCTGGAACTACTGAGAGACTTGCTGTCTTGTAGGCCCAAGGTGAGGCTCAGCTATGGCAGTGGGCATTGCTGTATCAGAGTCAAAAGCAAGTGGTAGATTTGTCCAGCTGGTTATCACACAAATCTAGACCACAAAAGCAGCCTGTGGTCTGTGGCTACCATTCTGATGCAGATCTTTGCCAGATAGGATTTTTCCTTGCTTCTGTCCTCGCCACCCTTTCTCTCCTGACCCAGCAGAGTCAATTAGCAGCAAATTCCTACCCTTGTAATTGACCTCAGAAATAGAATCAGACCATCTTCTCTGTCCACTGGAAACTGGAGCAGCCATTTTATTGCAAGAACCCCCTTTTCCAATTGTTCTTCCTTGCAACTCACATAACTGTGCCTCTAGGGTTGAGGGTGGTTTTCCATCCTACTTCCCCATGTCCTCAAGTCATGGGGACAGGGTGGCACATGGTGTGTACCCACTGAATATCCTTTCTCAGATAGAGAAACACTTACTTCTAATAGTAGAGATACTGGTCTGTCCAGGTGGGGAGTACAGCTCATTATCTTTGAATTGCTGGAACTGTCAGGACAGTTTCTCCATTGAGACACAGGCCTGTTGGGAGGAAGAGAGATTTTCTGTCTACTGTAGAAGGAGGCTAGTCACTTCATCCACCATTTTTCATTATCTTTCCAGACCACTGCTGCCAGTGTGTTGGCATACAATGACGGTGCACCCTGTACAAATTTCCTCCACATAGATCGTGACCATGTGATGTCATCTGAATCTTGGGATAACTGACCATTTTCCAGGTTTGGGTCAATATTATACA
Source organism: Aquila spilogaster (assembly GCA_024606505.1). Classification (NCBI taxonomy): domain Eukaryota; kingdom Metazoa; phylum Chordata; class Aves; order Accipitriformes; family Accipitridae; genus Aquila; species Aquila spilogaster. Next base: position 13,988 of record JANHGO010005238.1, read on the forward strand.
TCACATCTAATTCCCTCAGTTACTGGATACCTTTCTCCATGATGTTCCACTTGCCTGGGTGACATATCAGATCTTCCTTGAAGGGATACCTTTCCTTCATAGCTGACAAGGCTCATTTTTATAGCGTGAAGGTTGGTGTCCCTTTTCCAATTGCTTTGCCAATGCCCCCCTTTTCTAGAATGGGATCCCTGTCGCCTGGCTTCACTTCCCACTAAGTCCAGGCTACTGGCCCCATTATTCCAGCATCAGATCAGTCAGGTGACAATAAGTTTGCCTGGATCACAGCTCAAGTCTTTTTGCATATCTCATAGTTCACTCATAGTTAGGAGTTGAACATTTATTGCTTCCATTATGAGTTCTGACTCTTCCTCCTTACATTCTCATGACAGCCCTGCTTCATTGTAATCTTCTTCTATCTTCATCTTCTATCATCTTCTCTGATCTTCCAACTCGTACTAAAGTAGGAGTTTCTTTCCTTACTAAACAAGCTGACTTTCACAGCCAATATTTTTTTTTGTCTTGTGTACAGGTGTGACTGATATTGGCACAGATTGGTTCTCTGATTGAACTGCAAGGCTGGTAGCAGAGATTGGAGCAATTGCAGGGCCTATTGCATTCTCATAAAATCCAAAGATCTCTTTCCCTTGAGAGTGCTGGCTAATGTTGAAAAGGGTTCTGTAGGCATGGACTGGGTGCCAGCACATTGCAGTGATTTGTGCCTTTCTAGGATTGCCGGAGTGACAGCACAACTTTTCCAAATATTTCATGAGTTTTTCAGGATTTTGCAGGTGTTTAGGATTAAAGTTCCAAAACAATGGGGTTGCTCACTGTTCATGGTACCTGCCCATACCATGTCACACTCTCTGCCACTCATAAGTATTTGGCCTCAGGGAAGATCCCTGGAGAATATTTGGAAATAGTTGTCTAACCTTAAACAAAACCTGAAACACATTCAGTAGGCATAGCAATAGGAACATGCTGGTTTGAACATTCCTGTTTTTCTCCCACATAGCCTGGCTCCCTGAGGAGACAAAGTAAAGTGTGAAATTATTAATAGTTTCCAAGATATGGTTCCCAAAGTACAAAGATGACTGCAATATTAAATACAAATACCAGATTAGTTTCTCAAAGAGTGTTACACCATAAGGAAAAATGATAAGCTTTATCCAGCCCTCAGAGATGGTAAACAGCACAACTGGGAACATACAGAATCACAGAAACACCAAAACTGGAAAAGACCTGTAGGATCATCCAGTCCAACTGTCCACGTATCACCCCACTAAATCATGTCCCTTAGTACAACATCTAAAAGTTTCTTGAACACCTCCAGGAATGGTGTCTCAATAACCTCTCGGAGCAGTCTGTTCCAATACTTGATCACTCTTTCAGAGAAGAAATTTTCCTAATGTCCAACCTGAATCTCCCCTGGCACAACTTGAGGCCATTCTCTCTTGTCCTATCACTAGTTACCTGGGAGAAGAGGCTGACCCCAACCTCACCATAACCTCCCTTCAGATAGCTGTAGAGAGCGATAACATCTCCTCCAAGCCTCCTCTTCTTGACACAAAACAATGCCAGTTCCCTCAGCTGCTCTTCAGAAGACTTGTGCTCCAGACCCTTCACCAGCTTTGTTGCCCTTCTCTGGTCTCAGTGTCTTTCTTGTAGTGTGGGGCCCAAAACTGAACACAGTACTTGAGGTGCGGCCTCACCAATGCTGAGTACAGAGGAATGATCACTTCCCTGCTCCTACTGACAGCACTATTTCTGATTCAAGTCAGGATGTCATTGGCCCTCTTGGCCACCTGGGCACACTGCTGGCTCATGTCGCACTTAGTGTCAACCAACACTCCCAGGTTCTTTTCATCCACAATTTTCCTGCCTTTCTGGCCCAATTCTGAAGCATTGTCTGGGGTTGTTGTGGCCAAAGTGCAGGACCTGGCACTTGGTCTTGCTGAACCTCATCCCATTGGCTTCAGCCTAGCCATCCAGCCTGTCCAGATCCCTCTGTAAGGCCTCGCTATCCCCAGGCAGATCAACACTTCCAGCCAACTTGGTGTCATCTGCAGACTTACTGAGGGTGCACTCAATGTCCTCATCCAGGTCATCAATAAAGATATTGAAGAGGACAGGATCCAGTACCAACCCCTGGCTAACACCACTCATGACCGATCACCAGCTGGATTTAACTCCATTCACCACCACTCTCCGGGCCTGGCCATGCAGCCAGTTCTTTATCCAGCAAAGAGTGTATCCATCCAAGCCAAGGGCTGCCAGCTTCTCTAGGAGAATACTGGGGGAGACAGTGTCAAAGCCTTCACTGAAGTCAAGGTAGACTAAGTCAACAGCCTTTCCCTCATCCACCAGGCAAGTCATTCGATCATAGAAGGAGATCAGGTTGGTCAAGCAGGATCTGCCTTTCCATAAACCCATACTGGCTGGGCCTGATCCCCCAGTTGTCCCACACATGCCATGTGATCTCACTCAAGATGGTCTGCTCCACAACCTTTCCTGACACCAAGATCAGGCTGATGGGCCTGTGGGATCCCCAAAACCTCCTTATAACCCTCTTGTAGATGGGAGTTGTGGCAAGCCTCCAATCCTCTGGGACCTCTCCAGTTGAACAGGAACGCTGATAGGTGTGGAAACGGGCTTGGCTATCACCACTGCCAGCCTCCTCAGCATACTCAGGTGGATATAATAGTAAGTAAAGTATTAAATAATACTATGTAACAGTACTATACATTAACTCCTGGATTTTAGGTCCTATCAAGTCTGATATACACTGATGAAGGGCGTCTAGTGGAAAAATTGTGTATTTTTTTCGTCTTTTTTTCTGTAGTTTCTATGTATCTGAATTCCATAGAGTTTTGCAAGCCAATTAATAAATACTGCTGTGTATTTGCATATTACACCTGCAAACTTCTCCAGCATCCTCAAAGTTGCAGACCAACTCCTCTGTATGAACCAGTCCTGTGTTTGGATGAGTCATTAATAAAAAATGCCAAGAGCAGCACCCTTCTGGATCTCAAGTGAGGTGACCACCCATAAGCACTGCCTGCTTCCAGTCCTAATGCTCTCTAGTTCTTTAAGGCTGTGAGGCTAAGGCACGCGATGGAAAGGTAAAAGGTAGATTTTTCTATCTAGTCATTAATCCCTTTGTGGACCAAGTCTCATGACACACTGCACACATGACAGTTAAGTGTCTAAACCAGGCATATCCAACCTGTGTGCAGCATGCGGCCCTGGATGGCTAGTAATGTGGCCTCACAAGATTGTACAACATTTAACATTATAATGTGATTTTTAGTGATAATTTTCATGAGTCAGTTGTGCTTAACTTGAGCATGGATTGCATAGAAGACAACGAAATGCTGTGGAGGGGAGAGTGCAGTGCAGAGCTAATTCCACCTCTCATATCTGCCACATACACTCAATCGAATCAAAACCTATGTGTATTACACGTTGCATAAGCTTGTGCCACTTCATGAGTAAAACACAGTGACTGGGGATAATAATATTTTGTCCTGGCTTCTGTTGAGACAGTGTTAATAGCACACCAATGTTTGCTTGTTGTTGAGTGATGGGAGCATGTCTGGGGCTGGGACAAGCATCCCTGAGGGAAAGAGCCACTGCCTTTATGACACAGCAGCAGGGAGTGGGGCAGAGCCAGGACAGCTGGCTTGAATCAGGCAAGGGATTGTTCCATACCAAATGGCATAATGTGGAAAGCAATAAAGCTGGGGGGAGTTGGCCAGGAGCAGGCCATTGCTCAGAGATTGGTTGGGTGACAGTCAGTGGGTGGTGAAATGTGTTGGTAGTGGGGCATCACTTGGCAGGCAGTTATATTGTCAGCTGGACATCAGTCAGCAGGTGGCAGTCAGTAGCATTGTGGCTATATGTTTTTATCATCACATTTTTGATTGCATTATCTTTTTTTTGTCTTAGTAAATATTTTGCATCCCAACCCATGAGTTCTATTTTATTTCCCATTCTCTCCCTCATTCTGCTGGGGTGGGGAGAGTGAGCAAATAACTGTGCTGCTTAGCTGTCTGCCCAGGTTAAATCACAACCTATTTCTGCCTACTTACTCGTGTGCATGCCTATGAATACAAGCGTTTTTTGTTTTTAACATATTCACTGCAGAAGAAATATCCATAATACTTGTGTAGTGCTGACAAATCAAAAAAGCTCACAAAAATTGTAAAATATTTGTGATACACTTCAGCTAGTTTTGTGATAAGTATTTGATTAGTGCTTCTACTATTCTAACCAGTAGGGGCAATACACAAGTCATAATCACCTAATCAAACACATGTTGATTTGCTAATACAAGCATGCTAAAGGCAGGTTTACAGAGGACACACAATATACCTGCTTTTATTCATTTTTGCTCAGAATCTGTGAATTTGCTAAATTGTGTACTTAATGGTCACTTTTTTGTGTGTGAAAGTAACATAGTAAGTTAAATGTTTTATGATAAAACTTTAAACATAGATAAAAGAAAAATATTTTTAAAAAGTATAAATTTCAAAATGTTGGAATTAATACATGTTTTTTAAAGTTTTGTTTCTTATATACATTAACATATTAAATATTTTATATGTGATCCAACTTCTCTTTATTCATTGCAGCCCAGGCAAGACAAAAAACTGGACACCCACTGTCTAAGCCCATCTCCAGCCTTCTTGCTCTTCTTGCCTTCCACTCCTCAACATACCTCACAGTTTTTTTGGATTCCTGTCTATTCCATTTATACCTGCCAACTCAAAGAAAAAAATGATCATGTCTCTTTACTACACTTTTATAAGAGCTCTCTTACCAGAGTAAAACATCTCTTGCCTCATAATCACACCTTATTCATGCCATGGCTTTTTGGCAGTACGTGCTTATGTAGACAACTACTTATACATTATGAATCACAGGAGGAGTAAAATTTCTTCAAAAATCTCTGGCAAACGCCTTGAGAACTCACTAAGAATGGCAGCCACTTCCACTGAACCACACTGGCACATTAATTTCTCAAAACAAGGTCAAATATCCCACTAGTATTATATTTTTGTTGATGTCTTTCTTTTATGTTTTAATTTAAAATATATCTATAAAAATCACTCTGTTAGTTGTATACATTAACTATATTATATATTTTATATGCAGCCCAAGACAAGTCATGTTCACTAACTATATTATATATTTTATATGCAGCCCAAGACAAGTCGTCTTCACTCAGTGCAGCCCAGGTAAGCCAAAAGGTTTACCATCCATGGCCTAATCTATTAGAGTAAAACACAAACACTGTACTGTGAATTATCAGACAGTGTGTAGTTTCTAAAAAAATACATGCTGATAAAGTTGTGCATAAAGCAGATAAGTATCTGTAGGACTTTATAGCTGTTTCACTTGTCTGAAACAAGTTGGCTAGGCTACCATAAAATAGATGTTTTTTGCCGTTAGCTTGAGAACAGCCAGGGATGTTATTTTTTTTCATGTTTTTGTGGTGGCAGGGACATGGCAGCAAGGTAAGTTTGCACTCCCTATGAATCTCATTTACTTCTTTGCTATTTTTTTTCTGAATCATAAGGTCTCTGCTTGCTCAGAAAGTAAATACATATGATATTGTATTGAGAATGAAAGTTTTTGAATTTGAAGATATCCTAACTTCCATTAAAACAGCAGTGCTGCTCAGAGAAAATAGCCCTCAAATGTTGTATTTATTCTGCTATTGCATCTTCTATGCGCTTTTTTTTCTGAACTGCAATTATTTACTTGATTTTTGAACTGAATCTTCTTGTCTATATTTATGTCCGCTCAGACTTTTCAGTTTTTGTTTGAATCACATCACATCTAAGCACTGCTGAAAATATAAGGCTAACTTTACTACAGTTACTCTTTTTCTTCTTTCCTATCAGGTTCTTTTCTCATTTTTGTAGCTGTTTGCTCTTCTTTGCCTACTATAGAATAAATATGTGTCCCCATGCAGCCTCGTCTCACTTTTTCTTTGCTGTGTCTACTTCCATGGTACTGATGGCAGTGAAACTGCTTTTCTTCTTCCTCTACTTCCTCCCACATTTGTCTTAGAGCTACTGAATTGGCAAAGACTGCTGGAGCTCACCCGCTGACTGTAGTGAGAAGCAGATTCAGCCCTCCAATCCTTGATCATGTTCAAGAAAGAAAGAAAAAACCCTAAATACTTGCTTCTCTTGGTGTCTTCTAAGAGTCCTGTGTTCTGGTTGCCTCAACTTTGTGATTTTCTTAAAACATAGGACATGTTTGAGTCATTGAGATAGAAAAAAATAGCAACTATTTCATGTATCCACAGATTTCAGTAAAACTTGTAATCCTGGGATGAGTTATCCTGGGATAGGACTTTTCCTGCTGTTCTTAATAAGTGTTTAGGTAATATAGAATACATGAGGTTGGAAGTGACATCTTGAAAAAAAAACATCAAGTAGACGAAAAGTAACATACAGTAATTTACCTTCCACTGGTTAGATGATTATGGTGGCAAATTCTTAAGAGTAAAGTAAATTTATCCTGCTAATTTTTAAAATGAAATGTGAAATAATTTAAATAATTAAAATAAATGAATCAGTACAGTGAGATAACTGAAGCCGTGCTAAATGAGATATTTTGTTTTAGGGCAATGGGAAAGCCACATCAGATATGATATGATATGATTGAAAGGCACCACTGGTCAAAATCACTACAAAACAAAGGGATAGTTTAAGGATGAAGAGAGATTCCATGGAACTTTTATCCATTACCTTTTTTTAATGTTAAGTAAACAAATTGCCATTTTACACTTCTTAATAGTGGAAAATTATCTTGCATAAAATTATGTACAGTTCAAATTTCTTCTCAGCAGCAACTCTATAATTGCACTTAAGACTAATAGGCTATTTGTACTTGTAACTAAGCAAGATTTGGTCTTCTGTGTAACAGGTTTCTACTGTATTAATTGCAAAATATTTATCATGATGAGTTTACCAGAGCTGAAACAAATGATGTACATTAAATGGGAATAAATTTATGCATTAAAATTCTTATTTTTAATTGCTGATGCAAGGCAGGTTTCTTTTAAATTTACTGACTATAGGATGCATGATCTGAAGACAATACAGTTTTCAAAAATACATGAACTATATTTACATCAATTCATAAGTATTATCATTTAATTTTAAAATAGATTCACTAGAGTTTAAAAATGTAAAGTAGAGCAAAGCTTTCTACCTGGCTATAAAGCTCACCAGAAAATAGCTGTGAAATAAAGCATCCAAAGACAATGCAACAATTTGAATGAAACTAGACCGGAAATTAAGGTAGTGATCTGCGTCTGTGTGAATGAGATATGGAGATCAAAGTATGCATAAGGGAAGTTAGAGACCTTACTATCAGTGTGCAAAAAATGTTAAACTCACAATTCTTATATTAAAACCTGCAGATTTATCAATGCTGATGTCTAGCAATTCAGTCCAAGGAACGAAATGATTATTCAACACACTGGTCAAAAAGTCACTAAGCTCCTTGAGAAACAGGACTGAAAACACAAATGTTTTCAGATCTAGAAACTTTCTATATAGGAGATAAGGCCATAATCAAGAGCAGTTATGAATGACAAAAAAGCTTTGGGGAAAAAGTGTATGCAAGCATTCTTAAGCCACACATGAAATATCAGTTGGTAAGTGTGAATATGCAGGGGCTTAGGCCCAGAAGGATTTTTACAAGCTGGCTGAAAGAGTTATTGATACAAGCCAATTTAGCTGCCCCAGTTGTGCTAGCATCTGCCAGGAGGCTTCCTGCTAAATAAACTTCTACTTCTCCCTTTCTGTGTACTGTGCTGGTGGGTTGTGTAATTGTTTCTGTAATAAACAAGCTCCTTAAAACATCAAGAATTGCTTCTAATCTGAATTACCAAAGTTCCACTCTGGGAATATATATCCAGATTACACTGTGTTACTTTTGAAGAGGAGACAGATGTTCATGGCTGTGAAACAGATATTTCAATATATTGTTTTTTCTTGCGCAGTTCACTGCTCAGCCAGACGTCAGATAGAAGGCAATAGGCATATGGACAGCTTTTAACTCCTGACAAAACAAGTACGTTTGCATAAGATCAGTGAAAGTCAGATCACGGTATTTGCAGGAATGCATAATTGAATAAATAAATAAAAAAAACCTCTTAGAACATTTTCTGTTGTAGTTGCAAACTACGAAATAAAAATTTTCACATGTAACACAGTAGGTGTATTTTGTTTCGTGACACTCAGATTGACAGTGTTCTTGTTTAATTAAAAAAAATCAGATTTAGAAGAAATTTGTGAACTAATAACATAATTCAAGCAGGAATAGAAGGAAAAATATCATATGTGTTCTAGGGGGCACTTCTCACATCATAGGTCAATTTTAGTTATCTGAAACAGAAATCAGAAACAAAATTAAGAAAGTAGACCACTTGAAGGGTACAAACCAACTGTAATTCCTGTTTGTAACCTTTATTCAGGGATATGTTTGCATGCACATGGTCATTTAAATGTAGTACGGCTGTCTCTATCCTGTGTGTTAATGACTTGGAAGTGTCCTAAGGCCACCACCAAATGATTAGTACAAATACAAGGCAATTTGGCAATACTGGTGATCTTCTTCAGATGGGTTAACTGAAGATAAAATGGCTTCCATGATGTAACAGCACTGATAAAAAGCATGTTTTAGTGGGAGGGAGAGCAAACGTTCTATACATGACATCATCTACTACAGCCTTCCTTGCTTCTGTCTTGCCTTCCCTGCTTCTGTCTTTGTCAGACCAGTTATCCTCAGGGTACTCAGCCCCTCAGCTGGAAGACAGCAATGGAGAGCAGAAAAAAAAACAATTCAGGAGGAAACAGCAACCTGCTACTCCACCTGGACAGTCACAAATCTGTTGGGCCAGATGGGATTCAACCAAGGGTACTGAGGGAGCAGGAAAAATTGCTCGCCAAGCCATTTCCATCATTTACCAGCTATCCTGGTCAATCATAGAGGTCCCAGATAATTGGAGACTTGCCAGCATCGCACCCATATATAAGAACAATCAGAAGGAAGTTCCAGGGAACTACAGGCCTGTCAGATTGATCTCAGTACTGGGGAATGTCATGAAACAGATCATCTTCAGTGCAATCACATGGCGTGTGCAGGGGGTCAGGCCTAGCCAACGTGGATTCATGAAAGGCAGCTGATCTCCTTCTACAACCAATTGACCCACCTGGTGGATGAAGGAAAGGCTGCAGATGTAGTCTACCTAGACATTAGCAAAGCATTTGACTGTCTCTTACAGCTTGTATCAGAAACAGTGGAGTCAGCAGGACTAGGGCACTGATAGCCTCTCTGGACTCAGCACTGGTGAGGCTGCACCTCAAGTACTGGGTTCGGTTTTGGGCTCCTCATAACAAGAAA
>JANHGO010005239.1:0-23413 GCA_024606505.1 Aquila spilogaster
CATTAATTCTTTTTTTTTTTTTTTTTTTTTTTTTGGCAAATGACAAAATAGAATAACTTTCTTTGGGACTTACCCAAGCATTTTATTCAATATGCTAAAAAAAAAAAATTACTTCCAAGTTGTAATTTTTTAATGTAAATTGGTAGAAGTACAACATTCATTGTAACATGTATCACTTTTTAAATGAAAATTTGTAAAAACTTGTCTTTGCTGTTAGTCTGAGTTGCTGTAATTGTTCATTCATTAACTTATATTCAAGAAATCATCTAAAATTGGTTTTGTATACATTTTCAACTGTTCTGTAACTTTTTTGTTATAAGTTCTTTCTGGTAAAGATCAATCATCTATGGTGATTATTTAGCTGATTATTGTTTTCGTGCACTGTTTAGAAGTATCAAATGCTGGTGGTTAGGGTAACCAATATTTCAAAATAAACAGAGTTGTGCTTTTGTGTATCTGTTCTTTCCCTATTTGAAATATGTGTGGCTGAGTAACTTCTCACTTGTGTTGGCATAAGAAGAATGGCTTCAGGTGCCATTGCTATCAGCTTTGTTTGTTTATTTGTCATCTACCATTACATGTAAACAGAAGGGACCTATCTTACTGGTGGCTAAGATGACAAACGTAATAAACAGATGTTCCTCAAGGTTGAACTACTGTTGGCAGCAGAATCTATAGTGTGGACACTATAGAATTTTACTACATGCTTTTAATTTTCTTATTCAATACGATCCAATTCCTTGATAGATTTAAGGTCTTACCAGGTAACATTAAAGATATTTTGGGTTACCTTCAGTAAACGATTATGCATTTGAACTGTTTTCTTGATCAGATCACATACCTTAGTCCATTAGGGTTTACTTGATTGTTTATTATTATTATTTGTTCATGGGGGGTAAAAGAACACATTGAATTAGTTTTTATATCTTTGGGAGTTTGCAGTCTACTCAGTCTGCAGAAGAATTATTTCCATGTGAAGTGTAAAAGAATAAGCTGCTAGAACCTGACTATGGCTTATGTTTTATAATCTAGCATGTTAAATTGAGGTTATTTTTGTTGATGAAATAGCCCACTCCATTTTTTTATTTCTCTACTTTCCAGAGAAGTACTGCACATACTTCTCAAATAGTTTTTGAGATGAATAATTTGATTGTATTTGCTTAGCCTTGTTATTTAATGTGATAAATATTTGGTGGTTGTAAAAGAATTGCTGCCTTAGAACTAGCATAAGTCTCTGAATAACATAACGTGCTCATAATTGTATTATAGATAGAAATCCATTGTTGAAAAGAAAAGCCTACATGAGAAGTTGTCAGAACATCATTAGCTTTAATTGTTACAAATAATATATGTGGCTGTTTGTTTAATAGTGTACAATTCCATGGCAAGTTTTATTTTTAAAAAGTTTTTTATAAGCTGTGTTGTAATAATATCAAATATATCATCTGTTCTTCAGCTGTTCTATTTAAAAAAAAATGTAATTGATATGACTCCAGATAGTTCTGTGGTTTCTCAAAAGTTACTGTCTGGTTTTGTACTGATGATAAAACTGAAACAATAATAGGGTTCGAAGGAATGCCAAGGCTTTTAAAACCACCATGTTTAACATTTTTGAGGTTAGAAATCCAAAAGTATTATGAGCTTTCCCTATGTTGTATGATCTCAGATAATAAAAGCCTAAAAATGAGACTAGACTTGTCTTTGATGATCACTATCTCTTTTAAATATAGCTATACAGTTTATATAGGCTATGAAAAAAGTATATCAAAACTTTAGGTCTGTCCACTTTACAAGCTGGATAAAAAATTAAATTAAATGATTGCATGAGAAAAGGAATAATTATAGCTTAGCAATTTTTTTCCTCCAACTTCAGATTATCCAAGTGAAATAGAAACAAACGAATTCCTGAATCAAGCAGAAAAAACAACACAGAATAAAAGTAAAAACAGTCAGCATTTCATTAAAAAGAATGTAGAGGTAAGCTTTAAATGAAAAAATCAATAATATTTTATTGAACGTTAATGAAAAAGTAGTATATAAGCACTTCTGGTGACAATTAAATTACTTTATCAGGAGTATTAAAAACTAATTAGAAGTAAATGAAAATAACATTACTATTAAAAATTGTTAACTTATGACAGAAAATTATATAAGATTGTTCTCATATTGGATACTCATGTTTTCAGAGTAGGCCTAATACTGCTTTTATGTGTTTACTGCAGAGTAATGGAAATTGAGTTGTTCTATTTGTGCCTGGGCATAGCTTGTTTTAAGGCAGTTATTTAAAGAAAGGAATTCTTAGGAAATATATTTACCAACAGGTAGCTGTTACAGGTAGCTGTCCTTATGTGTAAATGAGGAATAGGTATGCAGGTTATTCATGTACAGCACGCATGGAACTTTCATCTTACAGAAGAGAGTGACTTCTGTCAGAAAATAGATGCCTTGACTTTCAAGCTTTCTTTTCACTGAAGTATCTATAGATTTACTTATTTTTCATCTAACACTACCTTCTGCCTGTATGTATGTCAAAGACTGATATAAGATTATAATTTTATTATCTGTCAGAGAGATAATTTGTGTCACGATTAAAAAAAAAGTTGGATATTTATTTCATAGAGTTTAAAAACCATGTGAGCTATTGGAGTTCTAAAGGTTTTATTATTGTGTTGTTTTGTTTTTTTTTTTTCTCTTTCTATATGTAAACATTTCAGTTAGCAAAGGATTCAGGAAAGCAGGTACCTATGCTCGAAGGAGAAAGGAAAAGGTTAATTGAACTCTTGAAAGATACAGAAGATGGAAGTTTATTGCAAGATCTTGAGGTATGAGAACTGATTTATACTTTCTAGTTGTATTTGGCTTATTTTTACTGTAAGTCTAAATTTGATATGAGAGAGAGGGGGGAATAAACCCATTTGGATTGTCTGCAAATTGGAATTTTTGTTGTCTTTTTTCTTTTTCTTTTCTTTCTTTTTTATTTTTATTTTTTTTTTTACTTCTGTTTACTCTCTACTACTTGGAAGTTCTCAGGCCTGAAATGAGCACCAGATCTTTCAGGAAAAGTTAGAAGTGGGTGGAAGGAGCCTTAGAAACACACTCAGAACAGAATATGGTCTATTTTTTATGTGTAATAATTTGTGTGTAAGGTGTCAAGTTGCTACATCTAAGTCTGAGTGCTTAGCACTGTAGGCTCTGGTAGAGGGTTCAGCAACTACTTCCAGAAAAAAAAAAAAGACGAACAACAAAAAAACAAACAACTGCAAAAATCTGAGAGTTTTCTTGGGATATGAATTTCAGGACACAGTAATTGGGGAAATATATAACAGTGAAGCTTACGTGTGCGTTTAGAAAGATAACGGTGAATTCCAACTCAATATGTCTGAAAAGTATACAAAGAAGCCAGAAGCCTACTTAAATATTAGACATTTATATTGTAACATAATGTTACAGAGCAAGCAGCGCACGTCTGCATATTGCAGTGGATAGGAAAAGCTGAAGTATGTAGAGGTAGAAATAGCTTTCCTTATAAAGCATTAAAAAAATGTGTGATTGTCCTAGCCATCCCTGCTTCAAGGAGACTGTGGCACAGAATGATTCCCAGTAATCTGAGCACATCAAATAGTCTTTTGATCTCCTCATTATTAGTAGACAGTTTTTATTGCTTATTCCTATGACATAAATCTCTCAGTGGTAGAGTTGTTGGGGACCTTGCTGTGTTACAGAAGTTATCATGAGGCTGCTAGTATAGGAAGATAAAACTTATTTGAAAAATGAATCATGCTATAAACTTGCACTATTTTTCAAATATATATGGTATTAAACATGCTAAAGATAAGCATTTTCATAGTATGATCATCCTCAATATAAACTTGATGTAATACTTAAAGAAAACTGCATTTTTATAAATGAGGAAAAAAGATGGAAAAATACTTGCTTTGTTCAAAGAAATTATATGACCTTTAAAATTTGTTTTACTTTTAAATGTACAATTACTCAAAGTCTATGTACTTTGAGTACTTAACACGTTACGAATTTTGTCACGGTATGTAAGTGTACACTGAATCACTGCCCCTATGAAGAAAGATATGAACTTTGTATAGAAAGAGCAACAAATAGTTTAGGTTCAGTTTCTGTTTATATTACTAAAATGATCTGGAGTAAATTCTTTTGCAGTAGGATAACTAACAACTCATATGCAAGACCGATAAATAGAAGCAGATGAAGTTCATTATTTTTATTTTTTTAGTTCTGTCTTTCCATATTTTATTCTAAATTATTTTCTGATAAGGCCATGAGACATCCAAGAGGTGCTGTTCTTCGTGACTTTTTTCATAAATGTGGTTAAAATCCATTTTTAGAAATTATTGTTTCAGAGCATGAGGTAAGGGAGTGAGCTCATGTAAGAGTCAGAATCCTTAACTGGAACTACTTCATTTAGCCTCTAAGTGGGAAGAAACTATTGAGAGAGAGTGGGTTTTTGATTTGTTTTTGTTTTGGTTGTTTTTCTCCTCATGTTGGAAAGGTTGGTGTTTAACAATACCATCCCTTCTGTTTTTCTTTAGAAGAGATGATCTTTCATTTGATAAATGTCAAAATTTATAGAAGTGATCATGTTTTAAAAAGGCTTCTGCTAGTAAACATTAGAGCTTTCTGACTTAATGAACAGTGGTTGTTTTTTTGTGATTGATTGGGTATTTTTTTTTAAGAGTTTATTTTACTGATTGCAGAAGTCTTCTCTCACAACAGGTAGTTATTGAGTTTTCTTGTTCTTAAAGCTAGTCACAAATTAGACAGATGTTTTTTTCCAAAGAGCTAGTGCAAATTCTGACTAGCAACGTGTGCCCTTTTTTTTGTGTACCAATTCTTAAGGCACCAAGACAAAATACAATCCTGTATTTATATCTGGGTCATGTCACTGTTCTTTGGACATGGATCTGTAGAGCTTGTACTACTTGTATCAGTTATTAAATAGATCACTACAGAAGACATTTATTGCTATATGTTCTTGATATAACGGATAAGAACAGGAATGGTAATTTGTGGGTTAGTCTAGTCACCACTAGATTATCTCTTTAAAGAAAATAGCTCCTAAATTTACTGCCAAAATAGAATAAAAGGAAGGATAATACTTAGCCACTTGAAACCTGTATAGTTTAGAGAAGGATTTTTTCTCTGCCACATTTGAATTACGTTATTGCTGAGTCATTTCTTGTGTCTGCTTTATAGCAAAGATCACAAGAAACTTACCAGTTAATGAGTAATCTAGACTGCTCCAAGCTGGCCCAGCATTATAGCTGTCCAACTGATGGCCGCTTTCACCTTACTTCATTCTGACTTTTAAAAAGCTGGTTCAACTTCATTGGCTTAAGTAATATTTTGGAGGTTGTCAATCAGTGCAGAGCTGGGCATGCTGTATTAATTCTTCTGTATAATGTAATGTAGATTAGATAACTTCATCTGGCTTGTATTAGTAAATAAGTCAAATATCCAAATAGTACTTTTTACTTAGTTAACTAGAAGTGTTTTATGGATATTTGAAGTATTTTCGAAGTGGGTATTCATGCTAATGGAATTGTTAAATCAGCAGGGGTATAATTTGTTTCTGATGTTACATAGTACTAAGCACCTACTGCTGTTACAGAAACATTACTCTGAGTTAAGATGTTGGAAACAGTGACAGGACAGAAGCATATTTTCCAAGACAAATGTTAAATCCCTGACCATCTTGAAAATATGAGAGAGAATGTTTAAGTCTGTCTTACTCTGGAGTAAAGTGGTTACTAGATACTGCGAGGAGGGGATGTGAGAGTATGAGAAACAGACAGTAGCAGTAGCTACGAAATTGCCTGGGCTCATCTGTCTGCCTCCTGCAGAGTCTTATGTGTGTTTGTGCTGATTAGAGGGTGGTTAACTTGACACAAGTTTAGCACCTCATTCTACTTCTGTTTGATTTTGTTTCACAAAAACAAAACTGACCTAATTTATGACTTTTGGGGTATGCTTTCTTTTTTCTTTTTTGTAGCCAGCATGAATGATTTAGGGTAATGAGGATGGCCAGGGATGACCTCACAGTAGTGGTATTGTAGTTGAGAGCTGATATTTCCTCCTCATGTGTGGGTACAGCTGCTCGAATAGTCAGAGGACTAATCTGGAAGCTGTAAGGATATAATGGATGTGAATCCTTTGCAAGACAGTTGTTGAAGTCTTGGAGCAAGGTGATGGTCCTCTTCTGTTAAGATGAAGAAAGGAAATCAACAATATGCTCTCTTCTTCCCCCATCTCCCTGCCCTGTCCTTGTGAGGTCCTGATGTTTTTGTGGAATCAAGAGAGAGATGTAACTTGCTAGCATCATTCCCAATGAATAGTGGTTATGCAGACCCACTTCTCTGGGTGTGAGACAAGAGTACCAGGTTGCAGTGGATAACCAGTAGCTATGAAAATGCGCTCCTTTGTTTGGGTTAAGAGGGCCAAACTCACTCATACTATGCAGCTGTCTATACTGGGAACATGCACGCATTGGTTAGTCAGATGTTAATGTTGTCAAGTGGAAAAAATAATGTAAATCACTATCAGGAAGAGACCTCTGCTTTCTGCCTCTCCCAGTGTTTCTGTGACAACATACTGGTGCACTGGAAGAGTGGTGGTTACTGATATCAGTGCAGTTCCTGTAGGAACTCAGGTTTTCCTGTGGGTGTCTTATTTTGTTCTTCGGGGATGTATTGCAAGTCTCACATTGCATTTCTTATCTTTGGTTTGAGATTTGACTCCAGGCAGTTTCTACCATAGCATCAACCTTTTCAAGTTTGATTGTAAGATTTCTCAGGCTTTCTTTCTTCCTCTGCCCAGAGGCTGTTGAGCGTTGTCCTTTGAGATCTCCAAAAGCAGTCTGGGCATCCTGCTCTGGGTGATGCTGCTTGAGCAGGGGTTGGGCCAAATGAAACCATAGGTCCTTTCTCATTTTAGTCACTCCATGTTTGCATGTTTCTTCTTGATCTCTTGTCAGATAGAAAATTACTGTGCTTTTAAGTTGTAGATGCCAATTTTGTTTCTTTCTTTGACTTGCACAGGAGTTTGTTGCTTCCAGTCCCATCAGAGGATAATAGAGAGTGGTGTATTTTGTTCCGCTTTATTTGGACTTCTAAGTGATTTTTAGCATGTGTTGCTGTGCAGGTGTGACTGGGCATAGAAAGGATGTCTGTCTGTGATTGCTGCCAGAATTTCTGTCTGAGGTGAAAATTGATTGAGGAGCTTGCCAAGATGCTGCTTTTCAGTGAAGTTGAGAACTTCTCATTTTATACCTGTTGACTTGGATTTGTCCTTTTAATACATAAATATATCTTACTGTTTGCTATATAGTCAATTTTTTTGTCCAGTCCCTTGGACAACTTCAGTTGTAAAACAGTCTTCCCAGAATAATATTTTTTTGTGCAAACAAGGCATAACTGAATCGTCTTAGGATGATGTTTACCAACAGTTTTAGTGCAGTTGATGAGAGCTGTGCTTTTCCACTTCAGTATTAGCTTTGAAAACATGAGATTATTGCATGTTTTTGTGTGTGTTTTCAGTCCTAGGACTGGTGGGTCTGCTTCTGTCAAACAGCTTCTTAATTTGTCCTTTGCACTATCTTGCAAAGGTGTACACCACATCCAAGAAGGATATTTATGTCAGTGGCAACAGAAAGTGTACAGCACCAGAGAACAAGATCTATGTATGGGTTAGGCTGTGGTAAACTTATTCCTTAAAAAGGGAGCTGGGACTCCTATGTTTGACAAACACAGAGCCCACAAAAAGGGAGGAGTCCGTATCCATGGTTGGAAACTATGATAAGCATGGCATAGCATGAAACTTCTTTGAAGGTTTAACTAGCTTGGATGAGATGCTATACAGTGAGGTGCATCACTAAGGTAAAGGGGTTAGCTTTTCAAAGTGCTTCTGTTGTATGTAAGGGGAACTTGATCAAAAGAGTTGTATAACCTTCGAAGCATGGGTGGGGAACTTGAGTTATCTGATTACTCTGTGGCTGCTGGTGTGGAGGCAAGGCATTTGCCTGTAAGTACTTTTGTTTCACGGATTCTAAGTGGCTAGCCAGTAAGGACATGGGTTTGGGACTTATTCCTATAAAAGTATATTAACTGCAGAAATCTGTTTAGATTAACACAAGACCTTTTTTTTTTTTGCTATTGCATTTTAGCAATGCATGTAGATGAGCGTGCTTTCTGAAAATAAAATGTAACGTGTATCTTTAAGTCCACTTAAGTTGCTGCTTAGCTATATTTAAAAATAAAAAGCATACACTTCTAATTGGTGAATATCTGCTTTAGGACGTGCTTGGTGCATGAATGCTGGCAGAGTTCATCAATATACTGAGATAGATGAGAACTTGCATATTGTTCATTAATACAGTTTATTCGAAAAATAAATACACTTGATGTGTAACTGCTTTTAAAGTCTGTTTCCTTTGGGAATGGGGATTAAATATTTTCTGTATCTCTCAACAGGAGGATGTAAGTGGCTGGCTAGCACCAGGAGAAGGGTACACACCTGAACCAATGGAATTTCATCACCTAAATGAGATAGACATGAAGCTTCAAATTCTACTGTCTAATGGGGATTTTTCTGCAATTTCTAGCTCTTGCTCAAATTCTCCAAGCCAAATTTATCAGGTATATTACAGAACAGAGCTTTAAACAAGAAACTGGATATGAAAAAATTGATATTTTAGATACTGCAAACTGCAAAATGGCCTCAGCAGTTTGATCATCATGATAGCACATTATCCATGATGATTAATCTTCGGGAATTAGAATTTGGTTTGTTCTTATCTCAGGATTCCAAAAGTGAACTGAAAGATAAAACAATTATTGACAAGCAATGTTAAAGACTGTAGTAAATGGATTGAAATCTGTCTTCTTCCGTTTCCAACAGTAATAAGAAATGTAGAAATCTCAGCCTTGAGAAATGTTTGTTTGAATTTTGTACACAGAAGACCAAATTTTCTAGTGTCCTAGGAGTGTTGTCCACGGTGTATGAGAGGGGAAGTAACTACATAAAATACCATAACTCCTGCTTTGTGCTTATTTGCGCTAAAGTTGTTCACTTTTAAAAAATGTACAGTTCATAGCCAGAACAAACAAAAATTTAACATTTTAATGCCAGTTTTGTATTGACTTACTTCTGGACCTTATTTAGGTTTTATTTGACCTGAAGTAGTATTTTATGTTGCTGCTAAGTTCCAGAGGAATCACAGTTTGAAGCTGATCATTTACCTCCTCACATTTAATGTATGAAACAGCATCTCCCTCTAGTGGTTAATCACTCAGGCGAATTTAGTTGTTAGCCACGCTGTTGCTTCAGGACCTGAACTCGACAAAGATTGCTGGATCTTGTGCTTACTGATAAGGGGACACCACCTTGAAGCTGGTGATACTGTCTGTGATAATGAGCACTTTGTTTGGAAACGTTTGGTCTGAATGATTGTTATTGCATTCTTTTCAGGTAAAAACTCTGAAGTATATGAATACAAACTTGCATTTATGTATGTACTTGTTGAAAATAGTAATACATTATGTTTTTGAACAGTATCAGAATTAACAACTGAAAAAAAGGCAGTTAATTTCTTAAATTACCCATGCTTGGTAAAAAGCAGTTATCCTTCAACTTTGTTTTTCAGAACATTTTTTACATACTGTAGAACCGGAAAACAGAATTCTGTTTGTCTTTTTTTGTTGTTCAGATAAACTACAACATGTGAGTCATTTTAGTGAAAGTTACCAAAGAACAGAACTATTTATAGATGGTTTTATAAATTTGAGAAAAATTTAAACAGAAGAAACATAAGTTGAAGTGGATAGGAAGCTTTACCTATTTAAAACTGGATTTAGAAGGATGCTAATTGCATAAATCCGAAACAGCAGTCTGCAGTTGTCTAATTCCATAAGTGTCGTGATTTCATGCCTTTCCAGCTAACACCAAAATTCCCTGGACACTTGTATTGCTGCTTTTCTGCATCTTCAGAGCTGTTGCTCTTGGGAGAGAACTGGGTGCCTGGTAGGTGCCATAGTTCTGTTGCGATTCTTGCATTAGAGAAGTCAATGCTGAGTTCTTCATGATGCCTAATTTCATAGGTGCAATCTGATTGTATATGGCACTGTGACATGACTGGGCCTGTATATATTTACATATAACTTCAGCTGCCAACATTTTTGAAGGTAAGTGGAGGAGCAAATAGCTGTGTCAACTTTCAGAAGCTTGGCTGCTTACTGTGGAAGCTTTGTACTGGATTGAGTCATGAGCACACTAAGTTGACAACACCACAGTAGTCTTTAGATGTTGTGGATGATAACTGTGATGTAACATCGTAGATGGGGAAGCATGTTTTAAGACTGTCCTGCTTTTAACAACAAAAGAAGCCAGGACTCCCACACCAGGCACAATTAGCCTAAAATGTGATAGACAGGTTTCAAGACATTCTGCTGTCTTTCTTATCTGTGTGCAGAGATTTCTCTGGTTGTCCTTGCATTCCACAGCAATCTTGGGTTGGGACAAAAGGAGTTTTCTTAAAAGATAAAGTTTGTTGGAGGAAATAAGAGAGCCCCTTCCCCCTTCCTGCCCCTCAGAGGGCTGACAGTGGACCATCAGGAACATTGAAGACGGCCAGGTATAGCTTGTTTAAACTAGGCCTCATAGCTTGTGCAAAGAGATAACTTTAGGAAGGAACACAGGGACCGTAGAAATGTGTGGTCCATTGAAGATAAGTGAAGACAAGCAGAGCTGCTGTTTGCAATTCAGTGGGAGGTGGTCCCGTGAAGATAAGGACAACACAATGGTAGGAAGAGTTGCTGTTGTGACACAATGCAATCCACTAAAGGTTTCGCAAGGATACCATTGGATTTCCAGAGACCATCCCCACAATTTAGAAAGGGGGGACATCCAATGCCTATGTAACCATGGAAATGTGATGAATATGTATACACTATGCCTATAAATGCACAGTTGCCGCTTGCCTTGGTGTGCATGTTTGGTGGAGCGATCCCCCATGCACCCAGCGCTGAAATAAAGGGAATACCTGCTTGACATAACTCATTGGAGTGTCAAGTTACTTTGTCAGATTTCTCAGCTTCAACATTATATGTAATTGATGTTTCCAGAAGATTTTTTTCTGCTGAAATTTGTCAGTTAACATCTCTAACTTAGTAAAAAAAAATCCTTAGATATTGTCCAGTATTATCTCCACTCATATTACTCCTTTTGATTTAATGTTCTGGTTTCAGCATGACAATGTCAATAGCATTCCAAACTTTTTAATTTTTTTTCTTATTTTTTTATTTTTATTTTTATTTTTGGCTGAGTAATGGAAGCACACCCAGGGCCAGGTGGGGCCACTCAGTAGGGAAGAGCCACCTCTATGGGGCAGAGGCTGGGACAGGTGCTTGAATTAGGCCAGGGGTTATTCTATACCAAGTGACACCATTCAGAAGACTGTGAAGCTGTGGATGGTAGGCAGGTAGCTGCTGCTCTGGATTTCGCTGGGTGTTGGTTGGACATTGCAAGGTATTGTTTGATGAGTGGTTGTATTGTTAGTTGAGAGTGAGTAATTGCATTGTATATATTTATATATAATTAAGGTGGTTTTTTTTTTTTTTTCTATTTTCCTTTTCTGCTTTAGTAAATAGTTTTATCTCACCATTAAGTTCTCTTTTGTTTACAATTCTCTCCCTTGTCCAACCTGTAGGGGAAGAGATAAAATATCTCTATGGTGCTGAGCTACCTGCTGGTATAAACTGCGACAAATATATAACTGTCATGCCTGTGTGAGGTATTTTCTTATCCTAACCAATGTCATTTTGCAGAATTTCATTTTGTAATCATTTTTGTCCCCGTGTTTGTTTCATTATTTCTGACTTTTAGCATCTGCAGTAATACTACTCTTAAATAATAGTAATAATAGTTTTGTTCACAATTATTTTGCTCATGGATGTTTTTCTTTAAATCCTAGTAGGCATACTGCAGTCTGATGGGATACTTTTCTTCTGCTTGCTAATCTGTTGCATTTCTAACTTTTTACATGTAATTACTTGTCTATCTTCAAAGTGACTATGAATTATTTTCAAGCAGTGCTAAAGTAATATTGGTGTTAAACTTGCATTTTTTTTTTAGACAAATAATGGTTATGTTGCTTGTGAGTTACCACTAACTAATTTATTGAATTAATCTTTCTCATTCATTCTATTTTTCCTCATGGTTTTCTTCCATTCTCCCTGTCCTATTTGATGTAAAAGATATAATAAAAATATTAGTTTTTGCAAAGCAAAGTTGAAAAAATCATTGTTTCAACTAATGTTTATTTTCAATGCATCATTCAATTTCCAGGCAGCGTCTCAATTGTTTTTGCTATATACTGTAGCAAGTATTAATAGATTAGAAATGAATATAGTCCATATCCTGATGAAAGAGTCCATTGTTTTCTTATCTATTACAGAGGAAGAAAAGTGTCAAAAACATAATTCTCTGCCAATTTTTGGATTTTGGAACCTGTCTGAGTCATTTCCCATGGCTGTTTTCTAGCAGTATGAATCCTTTGGAATCTAAGAACTTGCCTTGAATAGTTATAAACTGAGGTACAGCCCTATGCCTAGGATGCATGTATTGAGATTCAAATCTTGTTTTCATTTTGACTGGCAGTGAGACGGCAAACTAGTGGGAATAGTTCAGAAAAAAAAAAAAAATTCCTATGGTTTAGAGTTTGAAATAAATATTCCTCTCCAAAAATGCTGCACTAACTGGAGATAGAAGAAAACTGAAGATCATTGCCTTAATTTGTAGCTGTTCCTAGGAGTGATTTTTCTCTCTCTGATCACTATTATTTTTCCCCCTCAATTAACTTCCTGTCTCTCCACAGGTAGGGAAATAAAGAACTGATGTACATTTTTGTTCACTAAGGTTCAAATACTGTCTTGTGTGGAATTATTTTGGAAGCCCTAGTGATCTCCTGCTAGAGCAAAATAAAATTTTTTAATGTGCTGTCTTCAAGTAATCTTCCACAAGTCATTTATGCACTTTCTTACCTACTTTAAAGATATGTTGAAGGTAGCATACTTGTATGTGGTGTTCATTGTGGTCTCTAAATACTGTAACATTTCCTTATTCTTGAGGTTCTTATAATTATTCCAGAAAGATATTTGACTGCAGCCTATGGGTGAAGCATGGGAGTGGAACTTACTGTGTAAATTTATTTTAATAAAAGTGATGCTGGGAAAGAAAAGAAGTCCAATGTGTTGTCAGCAAAAGAGAAATGTGTTGTTGAAAACGTGAAAAGTCTCTTACAGAAACACAGACTGTAGTGTAATTTCTAAAATTATCTTCATCTTTAAGAGACTCTAAAATTATTCTTTAGTTCAACTTGTGTTTTAGTAAAGAACTGTTTTAATGTCTTGTATGCCAGTCAAGGCACAATTATATATGGAGGGGTAAATAGGAAGATAAGAGTGAAGAGACACATGTGCATAAAGCACATGCAGTGGAAGCACAGTGGAAGCACAGTGCAGTGGAAGCTTGTTTCTCTTTAATATAATTCAGAACCCTCTCTTCTTGTCATACTTGAATGCTTTCCTTATCAGAAATTGGAATAAAGTTTGACTAACACAAGCTTTTCAATCATTTAAGCTGTGTAATTCACTATTTCTTCTTTTTTACTGTGCACAAATTTATACTATCGTGTATTAATAAATGTTTTTAAATTTGTATTTCAAACCACAAAAAATGTCAACTATGCAAGTAGTAGGGAATAACTTTTTAGTGTTTGATATTGGACTTATAGCTCTTAGTATTAACTGAAAACCACAGTTGTGGTGGTTTACTGATGTGGATAAACCACAGTAGGTATCTCTTAACCATCTTCAGACAGAATGAAATTATATATAAGGTAGCCTGTATATACTGAACTCTCAGAACTGCTAGGACATTGTACAGAATCTTTGAGCCCGTTTTTTTTTTTTTTTTTTTTTTTTTTTTTAAGACCTTCCCTGCTTTGTGAATAGGTGGAAGAACTCAATGCTAACAGACTTAGTACATATCTTGATTTCTTCAACATGGAGATTCAATAGTGAAATGCCAAATGAAGCAAAGAAAAGATTGCTTTGTACAATTTGATGTGCACTGTAAATTTGTACATAATAAAAAGATTTTCTCCATTTCTTGAAGGTGTTCTAAGACATTAAACAGGAGAAGTATGATTGCTTGCATTTGTGAATGTGTGTATTAAGAATGTATGTATTTAAATGAGCAGACATCCTAAGTATGCTATAAAAGGATTTTAATAGTACACAGCTCCAACAATATTAAGGGGAAAAGATACTCTGTAAAATTCAATAAAAATTTGATATGATAGAACACAAAAGGTCAAGTGTAACATTATACCGTGAAATAAATACAAGGACGACTCATTTTATTGTAGCAGGGACCACTATATAATGCTCTCTAATGGGCTTAGAAGCTGTTAACAGCCAAAGATTCAGTACAGGAACTGAGCGTTTGTTTCCTTTTGTTTAAAAGTTTCACTGCTACTGCCGAGTATGAATTCTCTGGATAGAAAACATGGTTTAGTTGCAGTGAGTCACCAATGAATTTTTTTCTCTGAATATTTTTGTATGATAAATCTGCTAAACTGTAAGAAATGGATTATACAGATCTCTTCTAAAGCTGGAAGATCTAACTGGAGGGCAAGAGGTCTGTAAAAGATTGCATTTACTTGTATGTGTTGTAGAGGTAAAAATGAATATTTATACTCATAGATATTTGGTAACCACTGTGATTGTTTTTTAAAACTTAAGCTTTAATGACATACGATACAGCTCAGAATTGAAAGGAATAATATTTTTCCCAGTAGAAACTGTAGAAAGGTGTAGGATTCTGGCTGGAAGTGGCACTTATTAAACTAAGCTTTTATGCAACAGTAGTGTACAACTGTGAAGTTTGTTTGCTAAAATGCATTTATTAAAAAAATATTTTTCTCTAAAATAAACACTTTTATAGTTATTCATATTCAAATGAGTACAAGAAAGTTGTAACAATAAGACACGTTTTTAGCTGTGTTATGTATAGCTAGAAGAAACTCCAGTTAAAACTTCAGATTTCTATAGGGTCCATCTAACAGACTGAAACCTTGAAATTAAGGCCAAATATGGTGGAATAACTGAAAATTCAGAAGCTTTTCAGTTGGAAAACAGAAATTTCAGAAGGAAAAGAATGTGATCTTACTTAAATGAGAAATACTGTATTGTGTAGATTTTGTGTATTCAGGAATGAAATATATTTTATTTTATCTTGCATAAACTTGTGAGAATGAGCTGAGCTGTACTGACCAGTGATCTCAGAAACTCATGCATTCTGTTGAGGATGTTGTACAGTTTGACATATTACCAGTCTCAGTAGATGGTGACTGTAGTATTTTTAAAGATTGAGAATTTGTTTTGCTCTTCTAAGAGCTCTTAGATTGCTTTCATTTTCTTCAGTTGTCCTATTACATAGTTGAAATAGCTATAAAGAAAAAAATTACTAAGCCTACAAATAGGGCTTTGTGTTGGGGGAAATAAAAAATCATGCTTCAGAAACTTGTGATCAAACTTTTGATTTGTAGTTAATAGTATGCATAATGGTTGGTAGACTGTGCACGGAAGCAGCCTTTTCTTCTTTTCCCCTACGTTGTGTCTGAGCAGGATTTGACAAATAAGAGGAAGAATTTCAAGAGCATAAGAAGTCAGTTTGGATGTTGCAAACAAGTGTCTGACGATAAACTCCTGCAGTGACAGGGAACAAGTCATTGTTAAACTAATTTGTCTGAGTAGATAAGAGAAGAGCAGTAGAAGTTGTGTACCTTGACTTCAGTAAGGCATTTGACACTGTCTCCCATAACCTCCTTGTAGGTAAACTTAGGAAGAGTGGGATAGATGGGTGGACAGTGAGGTGGATTGAGAACTGGCTGACTGTCAGAGCTCAGAGGGCTATGATCAGTGGTGCAGAGTCCAGTTGGAGGCCTCTAGCTATCAGTGTTCCCCAGGGGTCAGTGCTAGGTCCGATCTTGTTCAACATATTCATCAATGACCTGGATGAAAGGATAGAACTTACCCTCAGCAAGTTTGCTGATGATACAAAGCTGGGAGCGGTGTCTGACACACCAGAAATGGAGTTCTACAGAGAGAGACCTAGGTATCCTGCCAGACAACAGGTTAACCATGAGCCATCAGTGTACCCTTGTGGCCAAAAAGGCCAGTGGTATCCTGGGGTACGTTAAAGATTAAAAAAAAAAAAAAAAATTGTAGCATCAGACAGATGCTATATATATATATAAATATATGCTATATGAAGTTGGATTTTGTATATATCAAGTACAGGGACAACTAACTGCTTCACTTGGACATAACTAATGAGAAACTGAAATGGAAAGTGCTGTATAACTCTTAAGTACTAATGTGTTTTGTTCAGAGATGCCTGCTTTTGAATGCTAATATTTTTGTTGCTCAAGTCAATTTCAAGGGATTTTTATTAAGATAGGATGAACTGCATTATGTTATACTCCTCTATTTTACTTCAGTAAGCCTGTCTCTTCTGTATTGTTTGATTGTGAATGGTTTCCAAAAGGATTAAAGTCTTCTCCCTATATAAAAAAGATGCAGTTTATCAACATGTTGTTTTTGGTTAAAAGAGGCTGATAAATTGTACAAACTAGCATACAAGAAGTAGTTGGGGCTTCAGAAGGCTAGTAAAAATGAGTGGCAGAAGGGCTGTTTATGTGTAGAGCTTCAATTTTAAGGCTACAAAATGGCTTCAAAAAAACTGTCTAGGGTGTAGTGTAGGGTCAATTTTCTATTAGATTCAATGGAGTAACATTTCCTATCAAACTTTGTATCAAATTTTGCATGTGACTATTGGGGAAAGCACCTCTGTCAGCAGAATATGCAAATCAGTCATGTAGTCAAAGGGAGAAGACTGCTTGATCCTGCAGAAGTACCTCAACCTACATCAGCAGTCACAGATGATACATGTGAGTGATGATGCAGTATGAATGTCATTCTAATTTTATTCCCTTTTTTTCAGTGGGTTAGATGGTTGTAATTCTAACCTCATCATCTCACATGAACACCGGAAAGGGTTAAAAAAAGAACTCATAATATTAGGGTGGCAATCAAGAGGCAAGAATGTAGATTAAGAGAAAACAAGAAATTAAAATGGAAACAGCAGATTACTTTCATTCAGTTCAAAGGGTATTAATTGGTACCAAATTGTGCCAAGCAACATTTTAAATATTTTTATTTTCTATGCTTAGTATATCATGCTGAAAATAGCAATGTTGCTTCATCACTTTATCTGGGAATACATATAGTTCATATAGCTTTTCTTAATTAGCTTTAGAAGAGTAATGGAAGACCTAAAACCCCTTTTTTTTTTTTTTTTTTTTTTTTACAGTAACTCAT
The DNA here is from genome assembly GCA_024606505.1 of Aquila spilogaster. Lineage (NCBI taxonomy): Eukaryota > Metazoa > Chordata > Aves > Accipitriformes > Accipitridae > Aquila > Aquila spilogaster. Next base: position 17,469 of record JANHGO010005239.1, read on the forward strand.
TTTCTTCCATAACAGATCATGTTCTAAATATCTTGAAAATGTCATGTCTAGGATTCTTTTCTAAATGCAAAGGTATGTAGGTTAGCAGTCTTGGGCAAGGGTAACAACTAAAGAGTAAACTCATGCTAAATATTTCTCTGAGCTCATCTAGGATCTTTGGCAGATAATGAGGTACTTGATCACATTAAGATTTTTATAAATTTGTTTTTCTGGATTAATGTAATACTTTTTCTTGCTTCTTTATGACCTGCTTTGTTTATAGCACTTCTTGATATGCCTAAAATGACATAACATTTCTCAATCAGATTGAAATCAGGTATTGTAACATTGAAACCCCGTTAGCATGTTGATTACCTTTACTGATTTCTGAAACAAAATAATGGCAGTATTACTAGTTTGGATGAGAATGGTTTCCAGATCTGAGGCTTCCAAAAGTGCTGGATATGTCCATCAATACCTTGTTCATCACTGATTTCAGATGTCACATCTCTGTTTTCCTTGAAGTCCCTGTAGATGATACAAAATGAAGTGAAAAGGGCTGCCTGGGAGCAGTAAGATTTTAAGACAAACTCCAAAAAGAGTGTGTGGTTCATGGACAAGAAGCTTTTTATATTCTTGAAGCGTTGTGTCTCAAAGTATTTTGGCTTTATTCACAGTTAAGTAATTAGAATAAGAAAATAAGATTTATTGTTGAACTATTTTAGAGAGCTTTTTTTTTTTGTAGTAATTGAAGATTGTACAGGAGAACTGTTGGTAATGATACGAGATGAATTGGACAATGGAATGGAGTAGCTGGAAGTAAACAGGGTGGGGGAAGGAGAAACAGCAGGAAAGGAGATAGGGAAGAAAAACATAAGTGCAGACAGCAGGAGGAGGAGGAGGAAGGGAGAAAATCGTAACAGAAACTCAAGTATTTTCTTGCAACCTATAAAAAATTAAGTACCTTAAAATTGTGCAGTATTCTCACAGAGCAACTAGATCCTGATATTGCTTTGTTAGCTGTGAAGTTTTGCTAGTGTATTTTTTTTTTAATACACAATATCTGCCGTTTTCATAAACCAAACTTCATTTATTTTTTTAAAAAGATTACACTAGTAAATGATTTTACATTACTGCTCATGCAAACACAGATAAATAGAAAAAGAAATCTAAAAAACAGAAATTCATCTTGAACAGTTGCTGTATGCTTCCTTGTGGAGATTATATTTTCATTTTGCCACTTTTAGTGACTGAAATTTTCAGATGAATAGTGTTTTTCTGTTTGAGACCCACACTCCATTTATCTCACTGAGTACTGCTCTAAATAACGTGTAAAATGAGGAAATGGTCAGATTCTGCCTTTGCCTAAGTAAGAGGTCCATATAAGCTACTTATAGGGGCAAAAGCAGCCACTATGTGGGTGGTGATCCCCTAGGAGTTGTGAATGGGATTCTGAGAATAGTCTTGCTCTTACACATAGCAAGAGGAACTTATGCTCGTACCTTGATAGTCTCCTGGTTCTTCTAAAATAATGGCTGCAACTACTTTTCTGAAGCTGTAAAGTGCAGTTAAGAATTTGTCTACATGAGGGCTCCTCTGAAAGCAATGCTTCCTATTTTATTATGTTGGCCTGCAAAATCAGAGGCAGATGTTGGTGGCATGGCAGTAGAGGCCTTCCCACCAATGTTCTGCTATGTTTTGTTGCCATGTGACAGATGGCAGCAGAGGGGCAATCTGACAAAATGGTGTCTGATGTGGAAGTGCATTTGAAGCAAAGGTGTGTCCTTGAATTCCTCTACGTGGAAAAAATTGCACCCACTGACCCTTATCAATGCTTGCTGAATGCTGATGGAGACCAAACAGTGAATATGAGCACAGTGAGATGATGGGTGGTACTTTTCAGAAGTGGCGGCAGTGACAGTGGATCATCTCTGCTCATGCAAATTGTTATTTGTGTGGCATACAGGATCTTATTGAATACTTTTCAATTCACAGTAGACTGAATCCTAACCACCTAATCTCAATTCAGTTCTAACAAAGTCACTTTTCCTAGCACACAATCATTAAACTTGACCCTGCAATGCAGAACTGCAAGCAACTACCAAATGTAAATTATGCTTCTTTACTGCTTCTACTTTTGCATACTTTGATTAGTTAGAGGTCCACAGAGGTTTTTATACACAGAACAAGGTTTTGAAGGAAATTTGAAAACACCAAGGTGGACATGTGGTACTGAGAATATGTGAATATCAGAAAAAATAGTTGTCTTTTAGAAAGAAGAGGAAATCTTACACATTCACAATTGGCCAAAAATGTATTTATTTAAACAGGCCTGCAGATATTTATATGAAAGCTGATTAATCAGTGTTATCAACAGGGCAATCTGTACAAGTTTAACATCAGAAATACATTTTGTGTACTTAAAAGAATGCCTAAAATCTTCAGATTATTTTAAATATTAATTTTTTAATCACATTTTTAAAGTTAGTAAAATGAAAAACAGGACAAACTCATTGAATTTTAGTTCTGTTAGTAAATATATGTTATCTTGTAGCTTACTGAATCGTAAGATATAGACAGATAGAGAATCAGAATAGTTCATTGAAATCCTGCTAGCAGGTAAGCAACTTGCTGAGCCTCTGCCAAGTATGATGCGCTTTGTATGTGGAAGGTTTTGAAGGTATGTAAATTTAAGAGACTGACAGATAGCATCCTTAAATTCAGAGTCTCTACAGCAGTGATTATCTAATTAGGTAACTGTTTCCTAGTTCTTGGAATTAAACATATTTGAAGAGAAACTATTTTTGTTCATTTGCACATAGATGTTCTTTTTTATCTTCTACATTACTATTTGGTTATTAAAGCTGAGGGCCAAATTAAGCTACAATTCAGAAATGTGCACTGATTTCATCTTGTTTATATTCTTTTTGTAGTTAGAAATGTGTAGAAAAAAAAGCAATATGTAGTTTTCATTGAAGTAAATTATTTAGAGTTGAACTCTCACAATAAAAACAATGATCAGTTGAGCCATAAATGTAGATGTCACTTTTGCACAAATGAATGTTTTACATAATTTCCTGAATGTTCTTTGGAATATTTTGACTCCTGAGATTTGAGATAAGCATGGACAGCTACTTGTTTTAGTGGACATCTGGCACTAAATGCCTTTGTGTATCATAGTAAGTCATGTTTTTTCCTTTTTTTTTAATTTAAAATTGTAAATTCCATCATCATATGCCATGTTGATTTATAACATTTATTCACTGCAACTGTACTTCAATACTGAACTGAATACGTTTATAGTCACAGAAGAGCATCATCTTTTAGCATTTATCTTATAACAATTGTGCTGTGAGTAGTGGCAATGAAGACGCTTTTCCTGATTCTTCTCTAGAATGTGGCTGGGAAAATGTTGTCTTTGACTGGTGTCAGTTCACAACTGTTATTGGGTACACTGTTTCAAGTTCTAGAACATTTGTTAATGTGTAAGTGTTGTAGTAGACAAAAAGTATAATCATTCATCAAAAAAATGTTGGAGAGGGTTAGTAAGCTAACACCTGCTGTTCCTTCTTTTTTTTTATTATTTTTTTTTTATTTTTTGCTACTTCTTACTATAAATTTTCCTTGCCTTATATATTCTGTATTCGATTTCATGGTGAGAATAATAGAGCATTTTTCAATTTTTTTTTTTTTTAAATAATCTTCTGTACTGGAAGAAAAAAAAAGTAAGACTGTTTTGTTCTGCTGTTCTGCAAACTAACATTTTCTTAAGACTCACCTGAGTAATTAACAGAGTGCTTTGGGAGAGTGTTGTGAGGAGACTGAAAAGAAATGGGCCTGTTTGTTGGGGAGACCCTTCATAACTCTTTTGCTATGTGTAACAAGAGAATTGTTAAACTTCTGATTGTGATTATGTTTTCAGAGTCTTGTGTCTGGTGAGCTTTTCTCTGAAGAGAAGGCAGTTTCAATGACATTTGCAAATGCATTTGATTCAGCTTGACCAGATCTTGTAGGTAGTGGGGATTAGTCAGCAATTCCTGTATTTGATCTTAAGGAAGACAGCTGTATTGTGTTGGCTACCTCCTCAGGAGATAGGAGGTGAATATTTTTTATTTTTATTTTGCAATTTTTGCAGTAATACTGCTTTTTCATTTACACTTTTCAGAAGTTGCATAGAGAAGTCCTAAGTCTTCAAGTAAGTTTTGAATTATTGGTAGTTTAATGGTGTTGCCTTTTTATTATGCCATATATTTTCAGCTAGTTTTGAACAAATGAGCAGTGTAATATAATGAAAGCAGATACTACTTTGAGTACTGTTCAAAATTCTCTTACATAGATCTGTTGACTCATAATTTATGGAGAAGGTATTTATTGGAATATGTGGGGATGGATGGGAAACTGTACTTCATGGAACTTATACCATCTCTAGAGGTACAGGATGAAGTTAGAAAGGGCCAACAAGGACTGCCCAATTAACTTACTACTGGGAAGGCTTCCCAGTCATACTGCAAACCTTGTACTATAGTAAGATTGCTTTTTAGCCAGTTAACTTAAATAATCAATAAAGCTTTTAGGAAAGTTTGTTCCTGTGCAAGTTGTTCTAGGTGGCAGTACTTGAGTGGGGACACAGACACACAATATTAGATGACCTCCAGAGGTCCCTTTCATCCTCAGCTATTCTGAAATTCTGAGTTTAATTAAGAAATTATAATCTATGGTTTAGGTTGATTCAAAGCTCTCAAAAATGGAAAAACTCAGAACCCTGCTTAGCTACTGACTCTGTTCTTCAATAGGTGTCGCACTGTTTGACACCATTTTTTTTTTTTCCAGATCCTGGGAATTATCTTCCTGTAAACATTGCTTTGTCTTAGCAGATTAGCACATAAACCTTGCCTATAAAGAGAAGGTTCAAAACTGTTACCCTTAAGGAATTCCCTTATGAGTACTATAAGAAAGATGAAAAGATTACATTTATGTAATGACTTGTTAGTTAAAAATTGTGACCAGGAAGTAGAAAACATGTATTCAGTTCATATTCTACGCTCAACCCAGTTTAATTCACGTTCACCATTTTTCATCTCTCAGCTACATGAAATCACTATTAGGTAATAGATTAAACTGGAAGATACACTTTAAACCTTTTGCATTTATAATGCCATGTCAGGGGAGAAAAAAATAAAAAGATAAAAAAAAAAACAAAAAAAAAAAGCAGCATGAGTGATGGATAGACTTCCTCTCTGTGACAAATCACATATTCAAGATTTTCCATCAGATGTGAGGGAATGGTATGTGTCTCTAGTTAAAGGATGAGTTTGAATCTGGAATTTTTATCATCTGAATAATCATACAAGTATCAGTATAGCAGTTGCTGCCTGTATTTTAAAAACATTTTTTTTTAGAAAACCAAAAATGTTCTGAAGGGGGATTTAGTACTATTTTTTGAAGCAAAAAGATGTTTGAAGATGGGTGCTGTTTTAGTATACACAGCTCTTTTTGCTTTGTACTTTATTAGAAATCTGAAGGTCACAGGCACCCCTATTTATTTATTAAAAATTGTTTGTTGGAGTGCATTCTGAAACATTCCGTGGGAATCTAAGTGTCAACAGTTTATGGGCCGGTTTGGCCCAGTTCCGTGACTAATGGGGTGGGGGACCCACAGACCCATGCCCCAGGAAAGGGGAAGGGGGAGAAGGGAGAGGGTAGGGAGATGGGTCTAAAGACAAAACAGTGGCAATGATCTGAGGAGGAAAACTAATTTACTAAATAAGATATTGGAATGCAAAATAATACAGTATAATACCATGTAATTGGAGTTGTAACTAATAAATCAAATAAAGTGAGAGAGTGTCCGAAACTGAAGGCCTTACGCTAAAGCTGAAGGCGAGACGTCTGGGGAACCTCCACTGCTGAGATGAGCAGCAAAAGAGGAAGTCTTGGGACTTGTGTGCAGGTTTATCTTTCCCTCT
>JANHGO010005240.1:0-23412 GCA_024606505.1 Aquila spilogaster
TCTCTGCAACCCCTGCATGAGCTGGGAAGCTCTGTCCTCATTTTTTTAGGCCTTCCACGATAAACAAATGGAGCCTGAAGCATCTTTATTCTTTTCAGGCACATAATTAAAATTCTTTAAAAAATGTAATTGAAGGCAATGAATTTCAAAAGGAGGTTCTAGTTAACAGTGAGGCTAGAACAGTTTCAGCAGGCCATATTGCTTTACTATTCCATTTTGTTTCAAAGGTAAAAGCAAAAAAGCTTGTTAAGATCCTGGGTAAGTGTCTTTTATTTATTTATTTATTTATTTTGTTTGTACATCAAGAGGTTACTCCAAACTTAAACATCTCAGCAGGATTTATGCTTTCTGGAATATCATAAGACTTAATTACTGAAACAGCAAAGAGAAGTATACTATTAAAATATGAACAAAGCAGATAGCATTCTTGGCTTCTCAAAATCATTATTTATATATCCCCTAAAAAGTTAAAGAACATACTTATTGAAGAATTTGTATTTTCTTGGTAAACCTCGTTCATTCAACCAAACCATTGTAAATACTCACAACCTTGCAAAATTTTTTGAATCTGATAATGCATAGAATGCTAATTTTCTGTGATCACTATTGGTGTAAAACATTGTAATGATTACTTCCAATAGGTATTTTTGATGTTGCCAAGAAAAGAGCAAGTGCTGATATAATGAATAATTTCAAATTAATATAAAAGGAATGAAAAACTATCTCTTTGGATTTGAATACCAGGGATTATCACACAACATTAACTAAAAGGCAGTAGAAGACAAGACAGTGTTTCAGAAAGTCATCTCTTAGGTGACTTCCTAGAGAGGTCAAAATCTAAACCCAATGTTTTTGAATATCTCTTTTAGGGTGACTTTCAGTATCACCCTCTATTGAAAGCAAAAAGCTTCAGTTTTCACCTGTTTTTTTCCATGCTGTGTTTTTAAACTGGTACTCCTGGCTATAAATGACCATATGAAATGTATTTTTTTAAGGGTTTTTCTCTAGAGAGACTGGAGGTTGAGATGTTTCAAGGAAAGTTATTTACGATTCTTGTAGCTTTAAAAAAAGGAAAGTGTAGCAAGGCAGCACTACTCCCACAATTTCTCGGTAGCACTCTGCTTCTGATAGTTGTGATACCTCTGGGAGACCTGAGACAACACAGCTAACACAGCTGCTTTTCATCCTCGGAGCAGGGGAAGCACAGTATGTATTCTGCATGGGTCAACCATTGTTCTGACTGGTAGAGAGGTAGAAAGAGGATCCAGCCAGCTCCACTGAAAAAGGCAATGCCAAAGTATGTCTAGCAGGAGCAAACTAAAGCTTTAACTAGACTATCAAGTAGTCTCTTGCAAGTAGACTAACAAATAGTCTCGACTCTGAAAGTCAGATGTTATTTCCTTCCTAGGTTCTTTTTTTTGTTGTTTTTGTTTTTGTTTTGTTTTTTTTTAAGTAAAACTTGTGCAGCATAGGGCACAGCCCATTCCAGAGGTCATGCTGAACAGGCAATACAGAGAACAGTGGACCGAGTTTGGCCCTCCATTTTCTGCAGTTGTCTCGCATTACCTCAGCAGGCTTTACATGCTCAGATTCCCACATGCCTTCATCTCACACCCAGAACACGTGACTTTCTGCTTCACTTTTATATTGTGCACATACAACTTTCACAGACTGCATAGACCCCAACCATTATGCTCTTAATCTGGACAAAATTTGTAACAAATAATGATCACATCTTAGATCCAACAAGACACCATATTGGCACAAAAGCAGCAGGATGAAAGGCTATGTCATATGTTTCTACCAGTGTGCTGTTTACCAGGGTGCAGTCTACCATTACAAACAACCAAAAGAATAAGGCAGTCCCTACTATGCCTTCTGTATCCGTGTATCCTTACTGGGGAAAAAGTGAACTCTTCTTAGTCTTCCCTTCAGACATACTAGTGTCATTTACGAAAGCATATTTATCATCTTTATTTTTAATTGTGCACAGTATCTTAATGTGCCATAAAATCGACAAAAACCATACACATAATCAACAAACCCCATGAATTTACAAAAACCATAAAATAAAACAAATGTAGGCAAATTAGTATTTTCAAACTTCACTTCTGCCATAAAACTGAATTAATGAAAGCACTGTGATTATAAAAAGTAACTCTTCTTTCACCATAATTTGCTCTGTAGAATGTGAAGGACATTGGACAAAAAAAAACGTAAGAAAGAGACTGTATCTGATATTTTAAGAAAAAGCAATGTGGCCCAGCATGAGTATTTAATGTCTGTTTGCAGAATGAGTAAAGGTTTCTTTAAGTTCACTGAGCACTCACTGTAAAGTTTAGGGAAGATCAGTAGCTTAGAAAAAAGAAGCTACTGAAATATGAGTCACATCTATGAACAAAAGTGATCAAAGTCTACTTGGCTGCCAGAGTGTCTTCAGTTTATTCCACTGCAGTACACATATTACTTGATTGGAAGGTGTGTGGATATAAGGCACCCAGGTCTCTGTCTACTGTCACTGGGCCTGAAATTCTCATTTGTTATGTCTGACGTCCTTTACTGATTTCTTTTTCCTAAGAAGCAGCAGCTGAAGTAATTTTTATAACATTTGGGAACACATTTACAATAGGATAAATTCATAGTCATTCCCCTCTCCCCTCCAAAATTATTTTAAGAGCTGTGATAAATTCAAAATTATCCAAAGTTTGTTTCCACTCATATGCTGATACTATGACAGTGATGTTATGTAGTCATATTGTACATTCTTACATACCTTGAAGATCTCAGACAGCTTTTTTAGTGGAGAAAAATAATAACTCTTTTTATAACATTGTCACATGAGGGGTTAATGCAAGTCATTTATTCCTTCAAAAGACACTTGCTGCTTATAAACACCTACCTATTATATGCCATAAAACTAGTGTCTAACTTGGGTAGAAAATTAGGATAGCTATAGCAAAACTCTCCAAGATACAGTTTTGATCCAGTAGTTCAATGTTCTGTAGACAAAACTGTTGACAGATATTTCCTTTATAATATGATATGAGGTACTGCTATTTCAGAAGATGGCAGAAGAGGGAGTAAGTGAATGTAAACCCAAATTATGAGTTCAATGAGAAGTATAAGAGCAAGGCAGAATATTTCAGCTGCTCTCTCTCTTTTCCAAAATAGCTTAATTTCCCTTTCCTAAGATACAATTTTCCGTATACTGTACAAATTTAGTGTACATCAGAATTTTAAATTTTGGAAACTGGAATGCTCCTCCTTATTATTCCTGTGGCTTGATTATTTAGATTAATACAGATTCATGGCTTTTTCAATGTACTGTTAGATCATATATTGTGTAATTACAACAAAAAACAACTTTATATGATATATTTAAAGCAGAGATTAAAACAGAACCATGGAGGGACAGAGGGAGGAACTCCTTAGCAAAGTTTGCTATCAAATGACAAGCTGTATAGATTCTATTAAAAATACAAGCTTAACCTTACAAACAGGTTCAATCCCTCACATCAATACTGATTTTAATGTTCCATATGAGGTATTAATCACAAAATAACTGAAAAAAAGTTTCAAAAGCTGTTTCACACTGCTTTTTTTTTCTCCCCCATGGGTGTAGGCAATATGACTGTCTCCCCAAAAATATTAAATATTAGAAATTATCTGAAGTACTCGAAAATTTCACTTAACATATATTTTGAATGAGATATTAGCCGATGGTAATGACGAAAACAGATAACCAGTAAAATAGACCCCAGTTTAATTATCATGCACTTAATCCAGCTATTAGGCCCAAGGTCTTAGAAACAAGTTTAGAGTAGGAAAGGAAAAAAATACTTCTCTTCCAGCAATTCTGTCTGTATATAAAATTACAATATTAAAAGTAGTTATTAATTATATAAAGTACAAGTTTGAGTGAAATATTTCTGATGATTTTTTAGAAGATCCATTAAGCAAGCATACTATCATAAGCAGGTGCATATTACAGAGTGCAGAAAGTCTGATGCCCTTTTTGCGACAAAAGCAAAGAAAGGAATTGGTAACACTTGGCAGAAAACCATAAGCCTGTGTCAATGTAACTCATTCCCATAACATCTTGATGTATTTGCTGCTTTCTTTGGTTGCTATTCTCTCATGAATAGCCCTTCCCTATCACTTGTGTAGGAGCTCTGTGGCCCCTAATTCCTCCTATTCCTAAATTTCTTTGCTGCGTATTTTGCTCAAATCCATGTATTCTACATTATTAAGTCTCATTCTGTGCTATTCCTGAAGGCTAACAGCTGTCAGACCCTGAAAGAGCTTTGACAACGACTAACACTTCTGTTCAAGCAAAAGCACTCTGTATCACTTCAGTGACGTGAACGGTAGGTACTCTTTGGATATGAAAGCAGAGTAGCCTGACAGAGAAGTCTCTGCTTCATTTGTCAGGAAGAAGGGAAGAAAATCTACTTTGCTAACAAATCATTTGCAGCTCTTAATAATATTTGATGATAGGATTATTTATTATATTTAAAATGTTGCCAGTCTGATGTGACAGAAAACCTTTAAAAAGGGTGAAGATAAACAAAGAGCACAGAGTAGCTGTACTGTACCCAAGAGATTGAGAATGGGGTGAGAATGGACCCACTCCATTTTACCTGCAGAATTTTCAAGGGTTTGTCTGTACAAGGCCCAATTAACTCAGGTAGGGACTTTACAGGGAAGCTGAAAGCTACCCTTTTGATATAAATGTTCCTTAAATGGTAAAAATCAATTGCAAAAGATTCTCACAGACTGAGTCTCTACACTGCTATTCATTCTCATATTCACGATACGGCAAAATGGGAAAACAACTTATAGAGAAGGAAAATACAGATACATCAAATATATTTCTTATATTTGTTCTCTTTAAAATATATAACCAGTGCTGTTCTTAAAGTAAGTTCATGATTGTGGTATCTTTTTCCCTGGATATATTCTGCTATTTTTGCAGTCAATTTAGAAGTTCTTTGAAACAAATTGCACTGGCAACTTCTCCTTTATACAGAGTAAGCCACTGATAGCACAGAGTGTATCTGTCAAATTCAGTGCTGAAGAACAGAACAGGAAACTAACATAGTCATGACAAGCAAACACTTTATACTGGGGAAGAACTTTTATGTTGTTCATTATTGCATACTGTTAGAATGCTGTGTTACATGTTCATGTAAATAGGACCACAATAAAAATGTTGAATTCTGAAGCATCTTTGCAGACAGAATTAAGTCTGGAGGAAATTTAGAGAAAATGAAACACCTCTTAAAATAACCACATTTTATGTGGCAATGCTAATATTTGTATTGAAAGATACATTAGCATAAAGAATTGCTGTATGTGGTAAATTAAAGCATGTAATATTTTACATTTGAATTCAGAATTATGTGAAGTGCTTATTTTCAATTAATAAATAAAATGGATAGCTCATACAGTGCTTTTAGTGATATTTTTTTAAAGCAGGTCAGTGTAATATCTAATTTTACAGAGGATGGATCTCAGTTCCTAAACCCCAGTATTTTCACATACTTCCTGGAGTTGCTACATTGTAACTGTTCTCATTTTTTTTAAATCTGAGGGTCATTAATTTAAGCAAATGCCAGATGTTTAGAAACTTCCTCATAAAAACATATTAGCCCCAGAGAATCAACAAAGAAAAAAATTCATATGTTCTAATCTTGAAGTTGCATCAATGGCCCTTAGACACTTCCTTTTTTTTGAGGATGGGAAGTCTAATACATTAGATCTTTTAAACTCATCTACTAGTTGCATAGGATATATATTGATAATATTATCTCCTATACAATTAGGCTTCTTAAAATTTGGGTTTTTTTTATCTCCCAGGATGTTTCTTTTAATCTCAAACCAACATCTTGAAAAAAAACCCTGACCTTTTAATGCACAATTTTTGAGTGAAAGAGAACTTCTGGGTTTTTTAAATCAATTTTAAGTTGTACCTATGAAGTAAACGCAAAACAGAACTATGTCTTTATATCTGGTCATCAAAACTCCGTAATTCTATTATATTGTTTAGGATTTGGGATGATAGAACAGTTTTTACTGTAAATAAGCTACTTAGACACTATGAATGTTAGACTGGCTGCAGTATGGGTGGATTAGTTACAAGTACAAGTTGAAATTGATCATAGCACATGGTAAATGCAGCTTGCCCTACAGCTTTTACTGTCACATTATGAATTTTGTCTATATCTAAACACACTAAATGGGTTAGCATGAGTTTATGTTCCACTGAGAGTGCACTTGCCATTTCATCAAACCATTTATTTCCTATATTCATGTATTAATGAAGAACCCTCTCACAACTTAAATGACTTTCAATGTACCAGTTGGGGTGGTTTGTTCCCATGTATTTTTGAATTCAATGATATCATCTCTAGGGTATGAAAAAAAAAAAGATTCAGGATGACAGTATTACACTGTTCTTCACATAAAGAGATTTGCTTGTCAGTATTTTCAGTAATTATTTTATTTTTGGAGAATATTTCCATAAAATAACTTGCTCAGGTTCACATACGGTAGAGATGCTCACTGCCATTACTTTGGCATTCATTTTGTTTTCATTTCAGTTTGCCATTTCATTTTAGGTATGCAAATGCTCAATTTTATGGCTGCATGTGTAATTTATTGACATGTTATAACTGTAAGATGCTTGTTATAACTCCATGTTGTGCTCTATGTGATAATTGAAAAAAAAACCCATCACACAGAGTGAGGCTTTTAGTCAAAACTTTCCTTCTAAGGGCTGGAAAGAGTTCTGTGACCCGTGATGAATGGAAGCATACAGAGTGGACATTCATAAAGTCTTTTGGACTCAGTGTGCATTGCACAGGTAGCGGCGAGTGTGGGGACTAGCCTCAGAACCTCAGCTCATCTTCCTGCCACACATTCCTGTGGTTTCTTTCTTTTTTTTTTTTTTTCCAAATTCCACTCTTTTAAAATACTTTTCATTCCAGAAATTGTACAAAACCTGAAATAACTTTCTGAATAAATCATATTAAATCTAAGTACAATTTATCAGAACTTTATTATTATAAACTACAGTACTTACTTTTGTTTTTCTGAACTTAGGAGATGTAGTAGGGATCATGAAACAAAAATGTTTATAAGCTACTTGTGTGAACAGTAATTCAGTAGTATGTACCTCCATAACTGTAACGTATTAAGAAATCTGCTAAAATTTTTTTTATGGTATTAGGATAAAAATATGGAATAAACAAGACCTTAACAAATATTGAAGCAAAGAAGATTTAAAGACATGGCAAAAGAAAAAAAAAAGAGGTTTTCATAGACTGTGTGATGGCAATCTGATAGCTTTTAAGTAAGCTAAATAGTTTTTTAAAAAAAACAGAAATGTGATAGATTTGATTCATCTGGACCTTGTTAAAACATTTTGTAACAGCTTCACAGGAAGTTAAGATGAAGATGGGAGTGTGGCAGAGAATCTGGCTAGAGTCTGAAGGAAGATTTCTAGTAGAGGTCTTTAAATGAGGTGGATCTTATGTAATGCCTTAATGAGTCAGGTAGAACGCAGTGTACCAATGAAGGTTGCCGACACGATTTCATTATTTTCAACACACAAAAGGAGCACAAGATCTTACAGGAAGAGCTTTATGACTTTGCCAACTACATTAACAGAACATTAAAAAAATGAAATTAAAGTTAAAAATGCAAAATTCAGTCATGCACTTATGAATTAAACAACTAGAATGTATGCATTAAGTACTGGGTTTATGAACTAGAAAAGGCTGAAAATGTTTGATTTGTTTAGCCTTCCCAAATGAAATCTGAGAAGGAGTATGATTACTATCCATAGCGGTGAACAAAAGCTTTGGAAGAAAATTTAAGCCTTAGACATGAGAATAAATGCATATAACTGGCAATCAATAGCAAAGGTGGGAGACCCCAAGGGAAAGTTCTAACCATCAAAGCTGAGTTGTTCTGGAATGTTAATTCATCCTGAATAGTGGAAACAAATACTATTTAGCTTTGTTAGGAACGGAGAAGACAGCAGAAAGAATGGATTTAAAGACACTCCAAAAAGACTCATTTTCAAAGATACCAGGCATGATTTCTATTTATGCTATTAGGCATAATGGATACTTCTATATCAGGGGTTAAATCCCTTCAAGAGGCTGATTTAGATTGGGATATCAATTGCTCTTTTTTCTGAGTATTATACTCTGCTCTTTACAGGTAACAGCGTATCTATTTTTACATTTGTTCTCTTCACTCAGTTCCACTTTTTTCCTTACTACTTCCTGAAATTTACCTAGATCCTGAAATTTTCGAGTGATTTTCATGAAGTTGATTGTGAAGAGGTAATGTGTGCCACTCTACCCCAAGAGCAGAACAAAGACAAGGTAATTTTAAATCCAACCAGTATGTAGTTTCTTCCTTGTTCCAGTGAGTAAATACTTTGCACTAACAGACTACATTTCCATTTTTTCCGTTTCATAAAACCTGGAAGAGCTATTAGGAGAAAATGGTATCAAAGTGGAGAGACTAGCACCCTAAGAAACCTGCTGTAGACTGTCCATATTTTCTAATTTTACTTTACATAAGCAACTATGGCAACCTAAGATTTTGTACAATATAAAGGTAAACAAACCCTGCCACTAATGAATCTCTGAACTACCAAAATCTGGAATATTTTACTTATTCCAAAATGACAGCATTAAACTGTTGTCAAAACCTATTCTTTGCTCACTTTCCCTCTTCATCTCATCATACTAAACCTCTAAAGCCACATAAAGTCAGGAAAACTCTTCCTGACTCTGAACCACTGGAAACAGAGCCTATGATTATGAATCTCTCTAATATGCTATCCTGCTCCCCCAGTCCAGTTCTTATCATGGGATCCAGAACTGAAGTTTCAAGTTTTCATAGGAGGAGTAATTTAAAACCAAATTTACAATCTCAATAGATAGCTGGGTCTTCTTCAGGAGGAATGAATTCTCTCTCCAGTTTACATGCTCACTGGGTGTAGCAGTTGGGACAGTTGTGCTCTCCCATAGTTCATTGTCCTATTTCACACTATTAAGTATCTGTAGACTCATGACATGGCCTTTGTGTATTCCAGGATACTGAAATGTATCAGTGATTTAGTGTCTACCGGCTGTTATTTCACTTTACAGTATTACTTTGTTGATGGTCAAAAAGAATATGTCCTCAACTGTATTTTACCAGAACAACAAAAAATAAGGAATACAAAAACAGGCCTACTCATTAGTTTAGCAATACTCCCAGTTGTGCCTGAAAACCTACCGAAAACAATAGGCAGCAATATGCCTAAGACTGCCAAAGTCATGCCATCTCCCACATTCACAGCATTCTATGCAAGCACGACTGTGCACTATCATAGAAAGGAAGAGTGGGTTTTAATTCTTTGCTATATTTATTTTAAATCAATTTAACCCAGGTAAATTTCCCATCTTCCAACTTAATGCTCCACTTTCATATAACAATCTTGTCAAATATTAAGAAGTTTATTCTACTTAGCAGAAAACAGAGAGCAGTTTTAAAGAACATTAGGAAACTGATTTGACATAAGATGTAGCAACAGAACCAAAATTCTACCCTTACCAACTTTTTATGCACTTTACAAGATGATATGATAAACTCCTGGGGAAAATATACAACACTATACAGTAATTAATGTTTGGCTTAGAAACAGAGAGAAAGACTTCAGGACTATCAGGTTCAGTCATTCGCTAATATAGGAATTATATCCCTTTTTTATACTTCCATTTGAAGAGAAATTAGGGTGTTGGGGTTTTGGTTTTTTTTTTTTTGGTTTGGGTTTTTTTTTTTCTTCTGATTAGTTTGCTGCTCCAGGAAGACAGATGCTTTCCATTGTTAGCTAGGTAGTATGAGAGTACTGATAACTGCTGAGACTTATTTGCTTATGAAAGCATGCCTGGGTAAAGTCTGACCATTACCCAAATCTGGTGACCATGTAACAATCAGGACTATACTCAATTACTGATTATAAAAAATATTATCTAAGCTTCAATATTTTCCCTCTGTACATGTTCATAAAATGTGAAGTGGAATTCCAGAGTCTCCAGTCCGCTACATCTCCAGTAGCTCACTGTTGGGTTTTTTTTCTGGACTTCAGATTGCATGGACACAAAAGAATGAATTCTTGAAATAATTTTCAGAGTTAAATGCCTTTGTTAATTTTAATTATTGGGTCTAATAATCTGAAATGTTTATAAGATTATGCAAGGCCTAGCAGATATATCAAGAGTTAGTTTAAAATGGCTCACGGCTATTCTTAGGAACAGAAACCTGAAGATAGTGAGGGCTCTCACTGAGGGTTTAGTGTTCTAATTTCTCATGCTCCACAACTGCATGTGACTACAAATGCTCCAAGCTAAGGAATCAATATGCTGGTGATACTAATTTAGATAAATAGATGTTTTTCCAATGGCAAAATATCAGTAAAGTGTTTTAATATGTATTAATCTCCAGCTGGGAAAATATGCATTGGTTTTAGAGAGGAAGAGTGTTTAGTTAGTGCCATCTCTGTGGGAGTAATTACATGTAGACTATAAAAGAAATAATAATTAAAAGCACACCTGAAATAGCCTATTGAGCCATTTCTAGAGACCGGGTCATTTTATGTAGAACTCCAAATGACTATTTGGAATTGTACATGTAGAATCATTCTTCTTTCATATTCCCTGCCACTCTCTGAAAAACAAGACAAACCCCGTATGAACTAGCAACTGCAAATACAGTCTGTAGTCATCTTTGTGCTTCTGTACATTGTACGAAAAATTTATAGCATTATTTGGTTTTTCTTAGCTGAAAAAAATAATTATGTATGTATAGCTCAGAAGCCTAGAAGAACACATATAGATGATTTCTGACTAGAAATATCTAATGCCATTGTTTTAGAAATACCTGAACTATTTCAGTAGAAAGCAACACAGCTGCTACATGATGTCATTAGCCTTTTGATATTGCTTTACTTACAGTTAAATGTTTCAGTTATAATACCTGAGTGATGGCACTACCAGTATTTACTCTAAATGTTGGAGCAACCCTGCAGTGGTATAAATAATAAGTATTCATCCACTTATTATATGCATGAAATTAAAACATATGAGAAGTTTCAGCCCTTGAATACAGAAGAACTCTGTGAAATATCTACAAAATACAAGAATATTTTAGTAACTAGAGAAATAGAACTATCCCTAATTAACTTTTATATTGTTCTTTTCATTCAAGAATTTCATGGCTTCATTAATAATAGGGTTATGTTGCAGAACACTTACTCTGTGATCATTAACTTCTAGAAGAAAACTTTGAGGCATTTGCACTACCTGTACAAAACTACCACAAAAACGTGCTCAGTTTCTTTCTAGTTTCTGTTCTACTAAGTTAGGAAGGCATTTTGATGTGCCCATTAACTGGATGAACCAAAAGTAAGCACTTCTGAAAACTATAAGTATAAAAATAAAACACCATAAAAACTATGAAGAACATGTAGTACTATTTTTGATGATTATTCACTGAATTACTTACTCAGGGCATGTCTACGTGATATAGTGAGCTCTCTGAGAGCTGGTATATCTACATGGCAGAGTGCATGCTCTCTATGCTCACCAGCTTTCATTTCCCATTGTTTTAGCCTAGCACTGTACAGGGGCTAATTAGTGTTGCCTCTTAGAGAGGGAAATTCCTGCAATGAGGCTGCAGTCTATTCCTGCAGCTGTACTGCTTCCAGCTCCAGAAACACCTCCTTGTAGCACTGCGGTACTGCGCAGTGTTCCATGTACTCTATGGCTTGGTCTCCACACCAAACCCACAATTCTCAGAAGACTTTAGTCATGAGGTCTGAAAGCATGACCCTGAAAGCACATGCAATTCAAGTTACTAAACAACATTGGCAGTCTCAAAGATTTTTCCCAGGATATAATGGCTACGTTTTTCACTAAGAATACCCTTAGATTTAGTCAGCTAGCTAGGTGTCCTAACACTAGAAAATGCACCCAATCTTTCGGCAGCTGATGACTATTATTGACACGTAATCCTTCTAAATTTAAAATTACATTTTGTTGTTAAAATGAAACTAAATATAATGGTTGCATTAATCTGAGCTAATTTATTCCTTTTCAAAAAAGCGCAAAGGAAAAACTGCTACCTCTTAGTTAAATCTTCTCATTCAGCCCAGCAATATGTTCTGGAAGAGGCCATTTCATGATACAAATTACTGTAAAATTACAAGTTTTCAACCAAACAATGAGTCACTGATTCTCAACATCTCTTTTTCTTTTGACTAACACTTATTTGAAGACTAACATCTCATTATTAAACTGACTATAAAAAGTATTTTTAAAAGGTCTGTGCTGGCTTAAATTGTGTTTCCTGAATTAGAGACAGCTGAAAGATGGTATCACTTCCTATTCAGGATCCAACAGTAAGGATTATTGAAAGAATTTTATCTCAACACAAAATGCTTCATTTTTGAAGCACTCCATTCAGCCGCTACTTACACACAGACCTCTAACTGAGATCAGCGGTAGTTTTGAATGAGCTTGATCAAGCTTTTATTTATTTATTTATTTGTTTGTTTATTTATTTATTTATTTACTTTGCCAATACAAGAAACAGAGACTGTAGTTCAAGTATTGCAGTACTTGAATGCCACAATACAAGGAATAAATAATAACAAGTACACAGACTTATTTATGATAGAGCTCTGACATTCTACTGTTTTATTTTCTCCATGTCTTGCCTTTTAGCTTCTAAATATCTTGACATCCCTCTCGCCATTTTATAGCTGATGTTGAAATGTCTTTCTATACAGTTGTGTGGCAAGGAAATCCTTTCTAAACCAGGAACAAATGTTTGTCTTTTACAGAGAAAGAAAGAAAACTGGAAGAAAAGACACCAAAAAGGGACTGCTAGATAACATATGTAAATAAACTGAAAAGTATATCTAATAACCACAGCTCTGATTTTGAAGGTAGAAAAGTTCCATGTATAAACTGAGACATATATCTGTTAGCAATGTTTCCTTTTGCTGCAAGTTTTACAATAAAAAAATCACTTCAAGAAAAAACTCCTTTTCCTCTATGATGTGTGTGCACTTAAATTATCAGATTCATCAAAATATTTTGGTTCATCAAATGCAGAACTGAATCCAACATTCATTAAACCTAAGATTTTTAAAGACAGTTTTACAGAATTGTATACTGTATCTGTGCTTAGACAGTTGAGGCCCCAAACATTGCAATGTTTCAATCTGTCTTTTTTTTTTTTTAGTTTTGCTTTTCCTGGCAACTTGAATATACATCATAGGCCTCAATAAAAGAAGAAATTGGCACAGTGTACTATTTCAACTTAATGGGTAGGTTATACATTAGCAAGGTACAGTATTAAAAGCAAATTATAGAACAAAATTTTGAAAATACAAAAAAAAGTCCCTATCATCTATTCCAGAGAGATGATAAGTTGAATTACATACCATACATGCAGCTGAATTTTTCTGTAGGTCATTCATATGTACATTTCTATAATTGGGCAAATACTGCAAAATTTATTTTAATATTTGTAATTTTACACAGTTGCTTGAACTACATATTTTTTTTAGATTTTACATAATAGCCATAAAAATTATTTCTCACTTTAATAAAATAAGTAATATATGTGTAGAAGCTTAATAATATTCTATGTCCTTCTTAAATTCAATGAGGGTTGAGAAACTGTTTACATATGTTGTATCAGGACAATTGAAATCCAGTCCAGAATGAAAGCTCAGTATTTTGGAGACAAATGTAAATGAGATACAAATCAAGAATTATTTGCACAAACACTTTAGAAAATTATTTTGAAAAATTAGTGCATGCAAGATAATTCAGATCCTCTTAAACATGCTGTGGACATTAATGATGAAATTAAGACAGGTTACTGTAAATTATTCAGCCGCTACACATATAGCTTGATCACTCTTTCTTGTATGAGAAAAAGCAAAAACTTATTTTCTAGTGTTTTCAGAAGATGAGAATTTTCGAGCTATTTCTTGGGTTTTATTTTGTAAATATGGTGCTGGATCACACAGCTTTAATGTGCAATAGATGCATACAGAATCACTTTTTATGGCTTCACAGGGTGTTCAAGGAATGGAACTCACAGTGACTGAGATCAGCTGTGAATTCTTCTAGCCAAGCACAAAGTCATTTGTAACCATTTGTAACCACATACGGTATTCGGATTCTTTCCCTCTTGTTGATGAACTTGGATTTAAAAAATACACCACACAATCTTTTCCTACAAGTGGGGAACTTATTTAAGAATGTGATCCATGACATTTAGGAGAACTTTCATAATTTTCTATTATGAGATTATCAACATTATCAGATAATAATTAAAAAATAGCATATGGTACATATCCCCAAAGGGCAACAAACACAGGCATATATTTCAAATGCAAGACAGTGCCTTTCATATAAAATCTTCAGATACTAGTCATTTTATATAATCTATCACCTCTGTCACAGTTTTCTCTGGATTTCTAACCTCTCCAACTTACTCTTCTTACTACAGACTCTGTGATTTATGAGTACTGATAGCTAGAGAGACAGCTGTGAGATCAGCAAAGTAACCTATCCCACATCACCTCAGGAGAAGTTTCTTCTGAAATGTACAGTTCCACTGAAATGGAATCAAAACACATTCTGACATGTACTTTTAAAATAACTTGCTTATTCACTAAGACAAATACAGACAGACATGAAACAGCTCTAATGACCTTTTCTTAAAATTTAAATATATAAAAATATAAAAATGATTAAATTTTCTATTTTAGTATTGTCATTTACTCTAAATGCAATTTGTGATATAACTTCCTAAATATTATCATGTAATATTTCAAATCGGAAATGCAAGTATTTTTCTAACAGTGAATTACATTAATCATTAAATACATCATTAGATTTAAAACAATTATCATGTAGAGGAAATGTAAAACATTTTTCTGAAAAGCTTTATGAGAGCCAAGGAAGTAGTAAATTTCAAAAAGTCATGAAGCATGGTATTACGTGTGTTCTCCTGAGACAATATTAAGTTGCAAAGCCAGCACATTATAAAACAAAACACAAAAATGCCTTCTTTACAAGTAGGTGAGAAATGGTATTTTTTAAGTAAAATGTTAGTTTCTAAGGGTAATCACAAAATAGATTTAACACCCAACTTATATTTTTATATATATTTTGTCTACTGATACAAATGTACACAACTTTATTTATATACATATGTAAAATTCCAATAATTCTTTTTAATATAACTGCTTACTCAAAATTCAGCACAGAGTTTGAGTGCTCCTATCATAGTTCTTCTTTATAACAAATACTGTGGTGCCTGTGCATCTGGATTGTAGTGATGCTGTACAGTTAAGTAACAGAGATGTCTCTCTGTATTCTGTTTTTTTCTTTATGTCTAGAACCATTAGGAAACTTTTCCAAATCTCTTTTTTTTCCAGCAGAGCATGGTTTCCAAAATAAAATCTTTCACAGGAAATAATTATTTTGAGTAATTTCCTTTAATCCTTATTAGATGTGATTGCCATCAAGGTGAAATATTTTGAGAAGGAAATGATCCAAATCAGAATGTCTGATTGGGTAAGAATTAGAGGCAACAAAGGGAACCTCATGGTTGGTGTCTACTACAGGCCACCTGATCAAGGGGAGCCTATTGACGAAGCCTTCTTACTCCAGCTACAGAAGGCATAGTGCTCGCAGGCTCTCGTCCTGCTAGGGGCCTTCAACCACCCCGCCACCTGCTGGAAAACGTAGCATGGCAAGCTGTAGGCAATCTAAGAGACTCCTGGAATGCATTGAGGATAACTTCTTAAGCCATGTAATAGACAGCCCTACCAGAGGGGATGTGATACTGGACCTGTTGGTCATCAACACAAGTGAGGTAACTGGTGACGTCAAGACTGGAGGCAGCCTGGGCTGCAGTGATCATGCACTGGTGGAGTTCGCAGTCCTAAAGGATGTGGGTCAGGCAAAGAGTAAAGTCAGGACCCTGAATTTTAGGAAAGCAAAATTACAGGTGTTCAAGTAATTAGTCAATAGGACCCCCTGGGAAACTGCCCTCAGGGACAAGGGAGCAGCACAGAGCTGGCAGATCTTTAAGGACGCTTTCCATAGACTGCAAGAGCTCTCGATCCCCAAGTGTAAGAAATCAGGAAAGGAAGGCAAGAGACCAGCATGTCTGAGTCGAGACCTGCTGGTCAAACTACAGGGCAAGAAGGAGATGCACAAGCAGTAGAAGCAGGGACAGGTATCCTGGGAAGAGTATAGGGACGCTGCCCGGTTTTGTAGGGATGGGGTGAGAAAGGCTAAGGTGCAGCTGGAGCTGAACTTGGCAAGGACACAAAGAATAATAGAACGGCTTCTACAGGTATGTCAGCCAGAAAAGGAAGGTCAAAGAAAGCATAAACCCCCTCGATAAGCAGGACTGGCAAACCAGTAACAATGGGCGAGGTATTCTTAACCTTCTGGCTGAGGTATTGAAGAACTTTTTTGCCTCAGTCTTCACTGGCAACTCTCTTCCCACATGTCTCCAGTGGGTGGACTGCAAGATGGGGACTAAGGGAGGAAAGTCCCTCCCACTGTAAGAGATCAGATTTGTGACCACAGGAGGAACCTGAACAGACATAAGTCTACAGGACCTGCTGAGGTGCATCCCAGAGTACTGAGGGAATTGTCTGATGTAGTTGCCAAGCCACTCTCCATGATATTTGAAAAGTCATGGCAATCAGGTGAAGTCCCTGGTGACTGGAAAAATAGAAACACTGCACCCATTTTTAAAAAGGGTAGAAAGGGGCACCCTGGGAACTACCGACCTGTCAGCCTCACCTCTGTGTCAGGGAAGATCATGGAACAGATCCTGCTAGAAGCTATGCTAAGGCACATGGAGGACTGGGAGGTGATTCAAAACAGCCAGAATGCCTTCACCACAGGCAAGTCCTGCCTGACCAACCTAGGGGCCTTCTGTGATGGAGTGGACAAGGGAAGAGCTATGGATGTCATCTGCCTGGACTTCTGTAAGACCTTTGACACAGTCCCCCACAACATCCTTCTCTCTAAATTGGAGAGATATGGATTTGATGGATGGACAGTTCGATGGATTAGGACTTGGCTGGATGGTTGCATCCAGAGGGTAGTGGTCAATGGCTCGATGTCCAGATGGAGATCGGTGACAAGTGGTGTTCCTCAGGGGTCCATATTGGGACCAGTACTGTTTAATATCTTGATCAGTGACATCGACAGTGGGATCAAGTGCACCCTCAGCAAATTTGCAGATGACACCAAGCTGAGTTGTGTGGTTGACATACCTGAGGGATGGGATGCCATCCAGAGGGACCTGGACAAGCTCTAGAAATGGGCCCACGTGAACTTCATGAGGTTCAACAAGACCAAGTGCAAGGTCCTGCACATGGGTCAGGGCAACCCCTGGTATCAATACAGGCTGGGGGATGAAGGGATTGAGAGCAGCCCTGCTGAGAAGGACTTGGGGGTACTGGTGGATGAAAAACTGGACATGAGCTGGCAATGTGCGCTCGCACCCCAGAGGGCCAACTGTATCCAAAAAGAAGCATGTCCAGCAGGTCAAGGGAGGTGATTCTGCCCCTCTATTCTGCTCTGGCGAGACCCCACCTGGAACACTGCATCCAACTCTGAAGCTCTCAGCACAGGAAAGACATGGACCTGTTGGAGTGTGTCCAGAGGAGGGCCACAAAAATGATCAGAGGGACGGAACACCTCTCCCATGAAGAAAGGCTGAGAGTTGGGGTTGTTTAGCCTGGAGAAGAAAAGGCTCTGGGGAGATCTTATTGTGGCCTTTCAGTGCTTAAAAGGGGCTTATAAGAAAGATGGAGACAGACTTTTTAGCAGGGCATGTAGTGATAGGACAAGGGGTAATGGTTTTAAACTACAACAGGGTTGATTTAGACTAGATAAAAGGAAGAAATTTTTTACAATGAGGGTGGTGAAACACTGGAACAAGTTGCCCAAAGAGTGGTAGATGCCCCATCCCTGGAAACATTCAAGGTCAGGTTGAGCGGGGCTCTGAGCAATGTGATCTAGTTGAAGATGTCCCTGCTCATTGCAGGGGGGTTGGACTAGATGACCTTTAAAGGTCCCTTCCAACCCAACCTATTCTAAGATTCTATGATTTGAACATTTGAAGTTAGTCTTTATGGCCTCAGCCATGATCATATGCTATTTGCAATTCAGATGCCATATATTCCCTGTAACGAGAATGGATCAGACAGACTAGGGTTGCCAGAACTCATCAGCCTAGAAAATCTAAGTCTGGAGTCTACTTGACAGGTATCTAGAAATTCACATGTGGTTTGCAGAAAGTCATCTGGCAATAATTAATTCATTCTCTCTTCTAATACAATGATGAGGGGATATTAAATGAAGCTAGGGGGTGGCAGGCTCAAAACAAACAAAGAGGGTGTATTTTCTCACACAAAAAATTAAGCTATGAATGAATTAGACCCATTCAAGGAAAAATGGATGGCAGTGGATTTGGAAGTGGATTCAGACACCTATGTGAAAGTAGGCTGGGAGCTATCAATATATACTTGCCCTGTTTTCAGACTATTCCGTAGATATTCATAATTGATCAAATACAATATTGTGCAAGACAGAGCTTTGATCTGATCTCAGTACTGTAAGTTTTTTATGTGTTTATGCTGTACCTCAGTTTTTCCTATAGCTAAACTGCAAAGATATATCAGGGGAGTCACAGTTCTACTGGTATCCTGACAGAATGCAAGAACGTTTTACTGAACCACTCTAGCTTTATTGTAGCTGTATTTTCAGATGCAGCATTTGAACAGAGTTAAAAATCAGATTTGGCCTAAACTGCATACTCAGAATTCAATTTTTTCATGACTTCTAAAATCAAACATAATCCAGTACAAAGTTTCCAATTTGCATTTCTGGTTTCTTAAGTATATAAGCTTTATCTGATAGTCCACAAAATGTCCAAATAACCTTACTGTGGTTATATTGTTCTATTTCCTTCACTTGCACGTTATCCATGGAGAAAGGGACAAGAAAATTCTGAAATGGAGTACCATTACAATAATTTTTTTTTAAATAATATGGGTGTTTTTTTTGTTTGTTTGGTTTTTTTATTATGGTACTAACAGTTCCAGGCAAGAGAGGACAGGGACATAGTGAAAATTATACATTAACATACCAAATCTCATTATATTGTCTCAGGCACTTAATTGTAAACCAAAGTGCCTCAATATATATTTAACGGTGTAAGACTTCATAAAGTATTAGGTCTAGAAGCTATGAGTGATTAGGTTTAATTTTGTTTATCATTAAAAGGAAAATTATGATTTATTCATCCTTGTTACTTCTTCCTGTACAAAACTATATATTCATTTTAAAAGGAAAGATCACAGTTGCTTTTGAACTACAGGACTAAGCTCAGTCTTAAGTTAATATGTCACCTAAGGATACACAGAATTAAAGACTAATTAAAAGCAGCAAAAAACTATACTCCAGAAAAAAATATACCAATGTTCTAGACCCACTGCATTTAGCTCAGAATATTCTGTGTCAAATAAGCACAAGTAATGACATGAGCATTCCACAGAAATAAAAAATAACTATGGGGAATATGCAGAGTGACAATAAACAATATATATCTCGTAATCAGTTTTGGTACTATCAAAATAGCATGTTCAAATTTCAAGTAGTGTAAAACATTAAACGTGTTCATTGCTTTTCATAAATGTTACTGTTTTCCTTAGCTCTTCTGAAAATTGTCACTTATACTACTTCAAATAAATTATTTTGAAGTTTCTTAAAAATACTTGTTAGCTCTGAAGATTAGAGAAATATCTAAATATTTAATTCACAAAATTATTTATTCATTAATCATAAATGAATCAGAACAAACACAGCACCTCATTAAGAATTTGCTTTTGTTAATCGGTATTTTTTTTTGGTATTATTATTGAACTTTCTCTTCCTGGAAAATGGTATCACGGGGCACTAACTCTTCAGTTAATTTTTTTCTTGTAAGTCTTTCAAGTTCGCTTCTGATGTAAAGCTATTGAAGTCCATCATAAAATCCTGTTGATAACCTATGTAGTACCTCATTAGGCTGCACTATTCCTTGACTCCCAAGAAGAGCAACATAAAGAGGATATACTGTTTTACAGTGCCTCTCTGAATGAGACCTTTAGTGTGAAATAAAACAAAGATATATATTTTTCAAACTTGGCAAGTATTTGAAGGCACTAGTATGAATGAAAACACAAATGTACAGCACCTTAAGGGACTGTGGATCAAAACCCTCTTGGGGTTTGCCCTGAAGTTCTATGACCAGTCATCTCTTTTAGCTGATCTTTTCAAATATTGGAAGAATTTTTTCAACCATCTAAAAAAATCCTAACTTCAAAAGATTTGTAAAGACAATGTTATGTCTTCAAGTAATGAAAGAAGTTTGAAACGGTTTCATCTAACAAAATGGGTACTTTTTTGTAATATTTTTATAAAAAAATCTATAACATATTCCTGGTGAGAACTCTCTTATAATCTTTGCTATGTACAAGATCCATAAATATCTCTGCTTACATTTATAGGGACAATGCCACCACAATATGTTTAGATGAAACTTTTTTTTAAGAGAAAAGTGCTTTAAAGTTAAAATACCATAAAAAATAATCCACTTTACCTATAAATGTATATGTGGCTCTGAACAGTCTGAATAGAAGAGATCTAAATATAGAGTGAAAGAGAATTAAATAAAATTCAGAACAAGTTAATTTCACAAGAAAAGTGGTGCCAGGGTGATTAATTTGCTTTGTTCATACAGCACTGAGAATATATACAACCAAAACCTTGTTTGCAAATGTTTACCAAAAACATCATTAGGCTATACTTCCTAGGCAGCATGCAGAGTAAACTAATGCATACACAGTCTGCAGGTGTTGATTGGACATCTCAGTTCAAAACGAAAATAACACAAACATTGCTACCTCTAAATTGTCCCCTTTGCACTCTAGAACTAGAGTTAATGAATTCCAGAGGGACAAAGAAATACAGAAAATTTAAGATCCATTGAAAAATACAGCTGAAAAGCAAAGAAATGGAAAAAAATAGGCACTACCTGAGTTTATATAAATTTGGGGGTTTGTCTCAGCCTGTAACAATGATGTTTCCCAAGGTATTTGTTGTTAAGTACAAACTTAAACTAGCTTTTACAGAACACTATATGCAAACAAATACTCAGATTTGCTGCCCCAGCTACAAGCTTGATATTCCTTAATGCTGGACAAGTCCACCTACATGGCTTGCAGAAACTTTTCATAGTACAAATAGAGAGAAATCAAAACCATATTTTGTTTGGTGGATTAAAGAAGATATTATTGATGATTAAACCCCTTTGATCCTTATCAAAGTATAACGCTGAGAACAGAATATTTTTCTGCATCTTTGACAAGATAACGTCCTCTGCACAGAGGTGTGTTCCTTCTTATGTTGTTATCATGTAGCTGTCTGCAGACAATTTCACACTATTTTGGTCTGACATTTTGCTCGGATCCAAAATAAAACACTTTGTTTAAAAACACACCTGCATGATTCCTGGGAGAATTATGCCCATTGGCATTTTTCAGTGACTGAAAGTTTAGGCTTGTGTCTTTAAAACGTCGACCATAGTTGTATGACATTTACAGTTCCATTTGCTAATCTGTTAAATAGATCACAATATTTCTTAGTTTAACAACGACGTAGCTCTACAATGTCAGGGAAAAAAAGTCCTATTGTAGTCTTTTTTTCTGACAGTTTTCAAATAGCAACCATCAGAACATTGAAAATGATTACTATTAACATGCTTTACAGACATACATTGAAGCACACAAAACCTACAGTAACCCTTCTAAACACCTTAAAATCTCAAAAATCTGAAAGAGATTCCTGGTGTTGAAAATTTGTGAATGTGGTTATTGTTAGCTCATGAAACTAACAAAGGAAACAACTGTTTGCCAGGAAATCTGTAGCTAATGTTCTCACCCTCCTTTTAGGATGCAGAAAACAGTCAAATCCTAGCTTTATAGGCAGAATAGTAATGCCTTTTCTACTACTGAATGTAGTAGCTAAAAGTCAAATGTGTTTTGTATTAAGTAGTTTTTAGCAACAGTCAGGATATTTCATGTGAAAGGCAATACCCCCAGTGAACACAAAAGGTGTTCTAAGTTTTAATCTGATTCCTTCTCAGTATTAACCTTTATGCTTTGGTATCTTCATCTGTTGTAACTCAAAGAAATTATTTGTTTGTCTGACTTTTCTATTCCAAACAGGAGATATATCCGGCATTTTTACTACTGATTTATGTATCATGACGAATTGCATGTTTTTTGCTGTTCTTTAATATTTAAACAATATCTGTATAACATCTGTAGCTAGTGGACAGTTTTTCAGTTTTCTTCCCTGGATATGACCAAATCTAATTTTCAAATGCAGTCTGTACCATGACTAACGATGTGTTTTAGCATTTTACCATTATAGCATTAGCATTACTGTAATAAATACTTAAGAAATGAAGACTTTTCCTCTTTACTATCATTTTTAGTTGTGATTGGAAGGAGTGTTCATGCTGAAATAATCTGAAGGGTAGGGCTATGCCTTTTTAGATATTTCTCCTCCACTTTTGGGTCCACGTTACTATGTCAGCTGTCACAGCGGCATCTGAAAACATTCCTGGTACTATGGAAGTCAAGTTTTCTACAGTTTTTAACATATACTTTGCACGTGGACACAGAAAAGTCTGAACTGAGTCTCAGTTTGCCCAGTTTTCTACCTCTGACAGTGGATATTAACTGATGTATGCATAGAAATAGGCGTACAGTAATTCTTCTCTGTCATGCCTTTCAAGCTTCTGCCAATCCCTAAAACAAAAATTCCTGAGCTAGAAATTAGACTAATCCCTTTTTGAGCTCATCTATGGTTTTGGCCTCTGTTACATAATCTGGCAATATGTTCCACAATTTAATTAAGTCACATTATCTTAACCCAATGTATTGGGGTTGCATGTCAAGGTTTTGGTAGCAGGGGGGAGCTACCGGGGTGGCTTCTGTGAGAAGCTGCTAGAAGCTTCTCCCATGTCTGACAGAGCCAATGCCAGCCGGCTCCAAGTCAGACCCGCCACTGGCCAAGACGGAGCCCATCAGTGACGGTGGTAGTGCCTCTGGGATCACATATTTAAGAAGGGGGAGGAAAAAAACCTGCACAGCTGCAACTGCAGTTGGAGAGAGGAGTGAGAACATGTGAGAGAAACAACCCTGCAGACACCAAGGTCAGTGAAGAAGGAGGGGGAGGAGAT